>BPLQ01012270.1:0-128725 GCA_021605075.1 Caerostris darwini
TCCAAACGGTTGTGTTAAAAGAAAAAGAGTTTAATATGTATGTGCTGTGTTGTTTTGTTTAAATATATATTGTTGATGTTTTCTTCAGCGGTGTCATCTATGAGCAAAATTCCCTACATTCCTTTCACAATCAATCCTAATAGGAAACAACATCTATAGCTCTTGCAGAATTTGGATGAATGGGAAATAGACTTGATGCCGCTACATTGTCTATATTCACATTATGGACAATTGTATTGTTAATTCTCTTACATCCCTATTATGGGTGATGCACATTATAATCACCTGCTATTGCTGATGGAAACCAAAATGTTGAGATCATGTTCAAAATTAGATTTAACGATAAGAATTGGAACGTAATCAAAAGCAATTGTAAGGAATAGAAAAGTTTGGAAAGTTAACAGAAATAATAGTTATTTTAATGCCGGAGAGGGAATATGCGAATGAAAAGTATATTATTTAATAAAAACTGTCTGTGCTATCAGATACATAAAAACTTTCTACGTTTTATTACTTCTTTCTAATGTATGGCAACACAAGGTGTGAGCCAATCAAAAAAGTTTATAAGAATGTTATGTTTTGAAAACAAAATGTAATCGATTATTAACATGTGGCATGTAAATTGAGTTTTTAAATTCTAATTTATCTAGAAAAGGTATAATTCGTTTGAATAATTTAGAAAAGCGTCCGTCAATTTTTTTTTTGTTTTTCAACTGTTAATTACAATATATACTGACTGGCTGTAAGGAAGTATTTGTTTCTATAAAAGTTACTTTTCCTTCCTTTTTGTGTGTTAATTCAGTTATTTCTTTTTTAATACGCTATATAAATTTTAAAAATTACTATACTTTAGAATATTATTATAAGCTACATTATGTTTTAAAATATATCTTGTGAAGAAATCCAGAAATTTAGCATATAGATATTTATTAATTTTAAGTATACCAAAAAGAACTGTTATGATCTCTTAATAATTTATGTAAATAATTAAATAATAAGAGTTATATAGTAATAAAATAGCTTTATGATGGACGAGAAGAAATTAGTATTTTAAATGAAATAAAATTATGATTAACAAGCAAAAATTTTGTTTACTCTTAGTGGAATTAAATTTATAAGCAGTATATACAAATTTGTGAATTGAAATTTATTGATCAATGTATAAAAAAATATAATATATGTTGATAAAAGTTATAAAATTTCTGTTATTTCAAGGAAATTAAGAATGTTTAGTAAAGAGTTTCTCAAACTGTAAATCTAAAATTTAAACGACTTCAAAAAAAAAAAAAAAAAAAAAATTAAATAGGCAATATATAAATAACTCTAACACAAGATAATTTTGTATATTAATTAAGATGCAAGCTTTGTTTTTTTTTCCATTCTAATTAAAAGTTATTTGAAAATTATAAAATCAGTTTCATTTTATTAAAAACCACCTGTCTGCTATCGCTATAAAAGACCTCTTTACATGAATCTGATCACAAATCAGCATTCAGGTCTTGTATTTTGGCAATGCATTTATTTTTCATCAATGTACTTTTTTTTTTTATCACATTCAAGAAAATATCTTATTGATGGCAAACGTTTTTCTCAAAAATCTATTTTTTATCTATCTCTTTTTTTTTTTTTAAATCTAAAATCTGTCAATATTTTTGTAAGTAGAAAACTAAACTTTTTGTTCCAGCGAGACATTTAATATGATGCCAACTATGATGATTCAAAATTAGATTTTAAAACTTTGCTTTAATAAATAATTTCTTAAGTTTTGCTTCTCAAATTCTTTAATCCGAAGTCATTTTTTGTAAAACCTGGTAAAAAAAATTTTGTATTCCTGTTACCCTATAAAAGATTTATTTAATATGTTTTTTTTAATTAACTGTAGGAATAAATAAAAAATATTGTTTTATTGGTCAGCTTGTAGAAAAATTGGACCATTCGAAAGTATTTAAATATTTTTGACTAATTTTATTCTCAAAATTTCTATGACAGCATGTTTTTTTATTTCATTCTTATGGACCTCGCAAATTAATTACTATTGCTAAATCTGAGTATATATATTTGAATGAAATAAATATAATTAGAAGTTTTATATCGATTTATTCATTAAAAATTACTTTAATTTGAATTATGTGTGATAATTTCTTTATTAAAAAAAATTTCTACTTTTTAAATTGTTTACTGTCCTTAAGAATCCAATTTTGCAATATTACATTTATTAACTTTTTATTATCAATGTCTTAATAATTTTTTTGAATAGTAATTGATATGTGAAAAAATCCATTATAAAAGCAACAGTGCCACCTATCCAGAATGAAATTTTTAGTGAAACTGTTCGAGTACTTTTTGAGTCTATAGAGCACACATGAATATTGCCCTTTCTTAAAGATGGTAAGA
Organism: Caerostris darwini; assembly: GCA_021605075.1. Lineage (NCBI taxonomy): Eukaryota > Metazoa > Arthropoda > Arachnida > Araneae > Araneidae > Caerostris > Caerostris darwini. Next base: position 2,395 of record BPLQ01012270.1, read on the forward strand.
TTTTTTCATAAAGATGGCGTTCTGTCAACTTATTTACCTAATATACGTTTTAGAAAATTAAATATAGGAATAAACTAAAAATATTTATTCAATAGTTACTTGTTGAAACATTAGTCTTTTGTACTTCTAGGTACTAAAGACCAATTTTCTTACTACTAATATTAATACTTGTTTACTTTTAGAAAAAATGAGCCATTTTAAATTGTGTTGTCTAGCTTTATATTTAAATTGTATTAAAAGCAGAGAACTAATTCCTTTTTTTTTTAATTTCATATTTCATGATTTCTAAGAAAGAAAAAAGAATTGTTATAGTGTAATATTTATACAAGTAGATTTTTTTTAAATTTTAATGTACCTATTCATCCTAAATGTATTTTCATTAAAATAAATGTTACCACTCTTAGTAAACATATTGTGATGGACTTATTTTATATATTACTTTATTAAGGCTGCATCTCTAAAATATGGAATTCATATATTTTATGTTCTTAAAATTTTAAACTTATATATTTTTTTGTGGTGTTAAAATTATAATAAGAATATTTCATAGAATTAGTTATTCTTTTTACTGTATGCTCATAAGAAACAATGATGTGCATTGTCGGTAAATCCTTAAAGTCAGTAATTTAGTTTTCTTCGGGCGATAGAGGTAATTAGTTTTAAATGATTGAGTTGTAAAGGTTGTCAAATCAAACATTGCTGATGTTCGAGATACAGAGGTCCAATTTTTTTTTTTTTTTCGAGTTATGGAGGAAAAATATATGCCAAAATGGTTTGTGGGGATTGGCGAATTATTTCGACATATAAGAGGGTTGAAATTTCGAGTAATGGAGGTTTTGGGGTTTGAAGGGAAGGGAACAAAAAAAAATTTCGAGTTTTGGAGGTTTTCGACTTAAAGAGGTTCTACTGTTTATATGTACTTAATTTATAATATGTCCTCTATAAGAATCTTATTCAGCAGATTTAATTATTGCTTTTTTTTTAATTCACTCTCCACAGTAAGTTATGTTAAATGGACAAATTATTAACTATACTTTCACATGATTTTTATGGAAAAAAAATGTAATTTTACTATTATATTGTAAGAATTGTTGCTATTATATTTCATAATAATTTTGGATAAATATTTTAAAAAAGAATATTGGGTAATTTTTTTTTGTGGCCATAATCAAAAAAATGTATTTCAGTTTTTAATATTTATTTCAACATTCATATTAAATTTTTTAAACCCTCAAAATAATGTACTATATTTATTCCATGAAAATTTTATAATTATATTTATTAGAGAGTTTTTGCATACCGTACGTTAGTTACCGTAGGACGTCCGTTAGCTTTTTCTCCCTAGCGCGCACGCCGCATAGGGAAACTGAGCATGCGCGCTAGGGAGAAAAAGCTAACGGACGTCCTACGGTAACTACCGTACGGTATGCAAAAACTCTCTATTATTACTTTTTTTGCAGTAAAATTGATTACTAAAAATTACCAAAACCTTGAAGTTCACTCAAGACATATACTTTCCACTAAGCATTGTGTAAAAATCTCACCAATTTTCAAAATATAATATTAGATGTTTAAGTTTGATTTATTTCCCAAGAACATTTAGTAAAATTTATGAAAAAAATGTAAATATTTCCATAGAAGAAAAATTCCAGTGTACCTAATAATTTGAACATTTTTATTAATGTTTTGAAGATTTATTTAATTAATCCTTTTTCATTTCCTACTATTAGTTCACAATCTTCCTATATATATTTTATTCAAATTTTTAATCGTTAATAAAATACTTTTTATTCATCCACTCAAGTTCAAATACATTTTTTTAACTTGTAGTGGATGGCACATGATGTTAATACAGTTTTTCAAATATTAATTCATTCATTAAATTTAATTAATTAATTTTAGTTTTTTTAGATTTAAGTTGCATGTATCTAATAATAGATGGCGCCAGATGTAAGAGGAAATTTTCAACTTTATTTGTAAAGGACTTTTCTGCAATATAGTGAAAGAAGAATAGGTATTGACTTAATTTTTTTTTTTTTTTTTTTAATACTTGTTATTTTATTGTATATGAAGTTTTCAGTATATATATATTTAGCCTAATTTTTGTTACTTTCTTTTGCTTATGCTGACACCAGTTTGAAGATGAAGAGGACAGACATCAATGTCCCTTTTGCAATTATCATTCAGTGAATCTTATTCATGTTAAAAACCATGTTCCCCATAATTGACAGCAACCCTTTGCATGTTTTCAGTGTATAAAATATATCATTGTAGCTACCTGAAGGAGTGTCAGATGAATGTACTTATTAATGTTGCTGTTGTAAAAAAATTTCTAGTAAAGAATATTTAAATGAAGGCATCAGAAATAATACTTTAGACATCCAATCATTTGAACCAAAGTCTTTTCTCAACCATTAAGACACATTTAGGAATTTACGTAAAAAAAATAATCAGAAAAAAGAAAATGATCCTAACTCAGAAATTTAATATGATGCCAACTGTGCTCATATCATGGACTTCAACTGCCCAAGGAAGTTGACATCAGTTATTAGTAGACTCAGAACTAATCATTACAGAGGGATGAAGATTCTCCCAGACAAGACCTTGGAATGCATCCCCTGCAGAAATTGTCCCAACACTGTCGTAATTTCACCTAAGCACATTCTAGAGTGCCCAGCACTCACTCCCCATGTTTTGTAATTGGGTAGAGTTTTTATTTTTTGTATCTAAATGTGTATAAATTTAATGTTTTGTACAGTTTTGACACTTGCAATTTATTTACCCGTTTTATTGAAAGAGAAATTTTTAAAATATGTATTCTAAATTTTTATTTTTTGTTTTATCAAAATGATTTTTGTAAATATTTTTGTATTTGAAATTCATTGGTTTTTTTCTTCATATTATAATTTATTAAGTAACTTTATTATATTTCAAAGTATCAACTCTGTTGTGGAATTATTAATTATTAAAATAATTTGATAAAATGTAAGAAAAAAAAGCTTTAAACTTGTGAAAGAAATTTTTAATCCTATCGGCTACAAAAATATTTATGATTTTATTTGCGTAATATTCAAATATAAGTAAAAAAAAAATGTAAGAAATCATATTTTTAAAATATTTGTGGACATTAATGCCTGTTGGGTTAGTTTTCAGACCTGTGAGGACACATAATTGACAACATAGTTAAAAATTATCAATAAATATTTTTTATTCAATTTTAAATTTATACAAAAGTCTTTGTCCCAATATTGGCACTTTGAGATCTAATACATTGCATTTCGAAAAATTAAATTTATTTTCTCTTTCTATTACATTCATAATTTTTATGTTACCTCAAATTTCTTGTTATTTGTCACTATTGTGTACAAAACATGATATCTAATAACTGAGTAATCAAAATATTGAATATAAAAATGTATTCAATTTAATAAACTTTTAATTTTTTAAGTATTAATCCCTAATATCTCCTGCAATGAATCACCTTGATTTTTGTCTTTCTTTGCATATATGAATAGCATTTTTGAAGACAGCTTGAAGATAAATGAGACCACCCATTGCAAATATAGTTTAGTCAAACTTAGTTATGTAAAAATGCATGTTTCAGTCGTTACAAGGAAATTTTTTTTATATATGTTCAAAGATCTTGACCAGATTAAGTGCAAATAACGAAGTAGCACTATGCCTAATGTAATTGAAATGCTGTCAAAGCATTGAAAAGTTGAACTTTATTTTAATATTTTTTGTGAGTGAAATTCTAATAACTATGAATTAATCCACACTAATTTTTATTTCCTTTTGCAGATTTAAAGAGATACCGGTGTCCCTTTTGTGAAATGATCTCAATCAGTCTTAGTCATGTGGAAAGACATGCTTTAATTTATACTGGAGACACCCTTTAACTGTCTGTTTCAGTGTGGCAAAGAAAGTGTTCTAATGGCTTATTTGATGCTCTCACTGGAGAGCACCCTTTCCATGTACTTTTTGTATCAAAAGATTTTCTTGTAAAGATGTATTAGATGAACACATGAGGACACATTATGGAGAACATCCCTACAAAAGTGTTTTCACTATGTTCAATTTTAAAACAAAAGTAAAATTTTATTTAGTAAAGTGTCTCCAAGTTTGATCTCAGAAAAAGCACAGTTAATGGGGGGGAAACAGAACTGTGCTCTTTGAAAATTAATTTTCCTGAACTGTTTTAATTAATTTTTTTAGAATTGAATCCTAATTGCAAATTTTTAAAAGCTATTGGGAAATGTGCTATGAGGAAGCGAAAATTGTTAGCAAGCAAAGATTTTTTGTGAAGGAATTTTTCTTCAGTTAATAAATTTTTCTGCTTTGTTCAATAACAGTTTTTCACACAATTTGTGTTCTAACTATACTTGTTCAAACTTACTCCTCACACGGCTGTTTAGGTACGAGATGAGCAGCATTATAATAAGATATCTTTTTTTTCGGACAATATTTTTTAAGTTCTGTTATTATGATGCAGAGAGCAAAGAACATAAATTGATGTGGGGAAAAGTACTTGTATCCGAGTATTGACAATCTGAGAACTGATACAGTTCATTTCAAGCAGTGAATTATTATTCTTTTGCTCATTTTATTCCTGTGGTCACTCATTTTACTGTTTGTTTTGAATTTCTTGTTATTTCTATAAGCTATTTTCTATAAATATTTTACAAAAAAATGAGCAATAGACGTTTTGAGTATGATAATATTTAATATTTTTAAATATTATTATTTTATTATAATATATTTAATATTTATATATATACGTAAAAATATATAATATAATTACATGCTTACTATATTTTATATATACATTTAATCATCAAATACATGCATATATATATGTATGTGCATTTTTAGTGTTTTTACATTTTTTTTGAGTTGAAATCATATATCTATAAATAAATTCAGGCTAATTTTTATTCTCTTTTACAGCAGTTAGCAGATTTGGAGGAAATTGCAAAATAAATCAGTGCTCCTTTTGTGAATATCACTCAACCCATCTTGGTACTATGAAAAGGCATGTTTTAACTTACACTGGAGAGCGCCCTTTCAAGTGTTCCTTTCAGTGTAGCAAGGCATTTGGTCATGAAGGCAATCTTAAAGTTCATATGATTACTCACACCGGAAAGTGCTCTTTTCAGGGCTCTATTTGTAGAAAAGATTTTTTCGTAAAGATGATTTGAATAAACACATAAGGACTCATAAGTCCCTTCAAATGTTCTTTTTATACCAAAGAGTTTTCCCAGCATTGTCACTTAAAAAGACATATAAAAATTCATTTAGGAAAGTGTTAACAAGTTTGACTTAGAAAAAATGTGGAAAAACAATTGCACTTTTTGAAAATTAATTTTTTAGATTTGATTTAATTAATTTTTTTTTCCAATTCCTGTATGCTTTAAGAATAGGATGATTATTATTTATTAATTAAATTTGACAACAATGAATATATCTATTTTATTGCTTTTTTTTCCCAATACACTCTATATCTTAATTTAAAATATTTGGTTAATTTTTTTATATAGCTTTTTTGTTATTGATAATAAAATATATTTTTTTTCAAATTCATTTTGAAGTTATTTAATATATGTTTAACAAAACTTTATTTCTAGATGATCTCGTTTATTGCTCCTCGTGCTTCTAGTAATCATTGAATAAAAATGCAATATTGTAAAATTTAATTGTAATTAGTAATCGTAAAATTGCAGCTTTAAATATATGATGGGGCTCTTTATATTTAAAAATAATGGGTTGTTGACAGTTTTTTAATTTTTTTATAATGCATATTATAGTTTTTTTTTTTTTTAAAAACAAGCACATTTTTTGACTGAAATGCCAAATTATGCAAAAATATTTCATGTGATTTTTATGAAGGACAAGATTTATTTTTAACATTGTAGGGAATAATGTATCAATAGAAAAACATCATGTGTTAATAACTTTTCTAAAAACATGAAATGTATGATTGCATTTATTTTACATATGATTTGTTAATTAGTATATTTTGATCTTAGGGTATTATTTTTACATTAATAAAAATATTATTTACATTTTTAATTCGTGATATTCCAAAATAATATATTTGTTCAAGTTGCATTTCATTCCACAAAAATGCTCTAATTATACTCAAAATTATATTTTTCTTACACATAATTTTTATGTTATCGCGAATTTCCCGCTATGTCATGTACAAATGTATGTAAACCAATATAACAAAAAGGTTAGCAATCAAAACATTGAAAAATTTCTTTATTTAATTTAATAAATTCCTCATATTTCCTGTGTGGGAATCTCTAATTTACAATAATGAATCCACTTTGATGTTTGTTACTTTGTTTTAATATATGCAAGTAGCTCTTTTGAAAATATACGAAGCAATCCTTTTTGACCTCCTCTCTGCATGTTGTTGAAAAAGCATGTTTCAACTTCAAGAATTTTTTTTTTTTTTTTTTTTTTTTTTTTAAATAGAAATTTGAAAATCTGAAGATTAAAAACATATAAGTACCAAAATAATTAGATTGCTGTTAAGACACATAAAAACTTAATATTTATTTTTTTTTTTGTTTTTTTGTTTTTATTACTTAATATTCAACATTTCAAAGGAATTTTTAGCCTAAATTTTCTTGTGTGTATTGGAAATCTATAGTTACTTGATAACGTCTATTTTAATCCTAAATGTGCATTTTTTAAAGTGCTTTTTAAGCTATGTTGCAAGTGTGCCATGAGAAAGGGGGAAATGTTAATATTCAAAGATTTTTTTTATAAAGTGAGTTAACCAATTTTTCTATTTTGTTCCATAATATTTTTTTCTCACTGGCAATTATCATATTTTAAATGTGTCAAAGGTGGCCAAAAGCCACTCTTTTTAAAAATTAAAATCTGTGTTATTTTATCAATGATGATTTGGAGTCTAGATATTTTGCTACAGTAATTATTTGAATGTGTGAAAACATATATACATGAAAAATTAAAATCTGTGTTATTATTTTGGATTAATTATATTAATTAATTGGTATAGATTTCATTTTGCTTTTATTAATGTATTTTTGACAGATATTTTGCTACTGTAATTATTTGAATTTGTGAAAACATAGATATATGTATATATATACACATTGTGGAATATTTTTTATCTAATTGTTCTTCTAACATTGAATAATTTGAAATTTATAGGAAAAGTATAAAGTAAATTTTTTTTAGGTTGTAAGACCCCTTAGAAAACATTTTTATCCCTTATTAAACCCCTGTTTCTGAATCTGTCCAACTTGGTCAAACTTTGTTACTGAAAGGATCATGTTCAGATATGAGATGAGACTTAATCAGTATCGTAGTAAGATATATAAATATATATATATATTATGTTCTGCTATGATGTATAAAGTAAAGAATTTTAATTGATGTGGAGAAAAGTGTTTTTTATCCCACTATTGGCAATCTGAGAACTGACATAATGATTTTATTATTTGTTCATTTTATGTCTGTGTTCATTTATTTTCTGTTATCTTGAATTTCATGTTATTTCTATAACCTACTTTGTATAAAAATTTTACAAAAAATTAAACAATGGCAATATAAATATAATAATTTATTTAGTTTATATATATATATACACTCATATGTAAGTACGTATATATATAAATTTGCATTTTTAATGTTATTAGATTTTTTGTGCTGAACTCTAATGGAGGCAATTTAAAGATAAATCAATGCCCCTTTTGTGAATATCACGCAACTTATCTTAGTGATGTGAAAAAGCATATTTTAACTCACACTGGAGAGCAACCTTTCAAGTGTCCGTTTCAGTGTGGCAAAGCATTTACGCAGAACAGCTCCCTGAGGGTTCATCTCAGGATTCACACCGGAGAACACCCATTTCAATGTTCTATTTGTAACAAAGGATTTCGTCGTAAAGATGCCTTGAATAGACACATGAGGATTCATACTTGTTGACGATCCTACAAATGCCTTACTTGTCTCAAAACATTTTCACGGAATTCTCACTTAAAGCAATTCATCGAGGAAAGGGGTGCCAAGTCTTCTTTCCTTTGCAATATTTTACGAGTAGCAAAGCTTTCTCCTCGTATGACCTCTTGAGGGTCATTTAAAGGCATATCAGCAATGTATAATCTCAGAGGAAGAGGATCCTGTTTGATGAATCAATTGAATTTAATATTCATTTAATAAAGATTTGTTTCTAGTAATTTTGTTTGTGTACCTAGTAATTCATAGGTTTTTAAAATTGTTCATGTAATTGAATATAAATAGAAATTCTTTCATAACAAACATAGATTCAGCAAGCATTTTCTAACTAAGCATAGATTTCCAAAGTTGGGTGATACCAAGATTTTTAAGATTTGCTTCAGTTCCAAATATTTGCTCATCTTTGAATAATTTTATGTCATTATACCTGAATCTTTATTTAATTTTCAGTTAATAACATGAAAATTAATGTATATTAAAAATTAAAATCTGTGCTATGTTATTATTTCAGAATCAACTAATCAGTATTTTATTGTATAGATTTCAATTTGCTTTTATTAATGCATTTTTGATGTCTAGATATTTTGCTACAGTAATTATTTGAATGTGTGAAAACATATATATATGTATATACAGCACATTGTGGAATTTGTTTTTTCACCAAATTGTTCTTCTAACATTGAATAATTTAAAATGTATATAAAAATTATACAATAAATTTTTTTGTGGTTATAAAAACCCCATAGAAAATATTTTTATCCCTTATTAAACCCCTGTTTCTGAATCTGTTTGATTTGGTCAAAATTTGTTACTGAAAAGACCATATTCATATATGGGATATGGTATAATCAGCATCATAGTAAGATATATAAATCTATATATTATGTTCTGTTTTGATGTATAAAGTAAAGAATTTTAATTGATGCGGAGAAAAGTTTTTTATCCCACTATTGGGAATCTGAGAACTGATACAGTTCGTTTGACATAATGAATTTATTATTTTTTCATTTTATGTCTGTGTTCATTTATTTTTCGGTTGTCTTAAATTACTTGTTATTTCTATAACCTACTTTTTACAAAAATTTAAATACTAGATAATATAAATATAATAATTTATTTAGTTTTAATATGTTTATATATACATATTTGCATTTTTAATGTTATTACATTTTTTGTGCTGAACTCTAATAAATGTAAATGAAACCAACCTAATTGTTATTTTCTTTTGCAGGCATTGTTAGCAGATCTGGAGACAATTTCAAGATACACCTTTGCCCCTTTTGTGAATATCATTCATACAATCTCAGTGACGTGAAAAAGCATGTTCGTACTCACACTGGAGAGCGACCTTATAAGTGTCCGTTTCAGTGTGGCAAAGCTTTTACTCGAAACAGTGACTTGAAGGTTCATCTCAGGATTCACACAGGAGAACACCCTTTTCAATGCTCTGTTTGCGGGGAAAGATTTCGGCGTAAAGATGCCTTGTGTAGACACATATTGATTCATTCTTGAAGACGACCCTACAAATGCATTTTCACGGAATTCTCACTTAAAGCAACTTGCAAAAATTCATCAAGACTTCTTTCCTTTGCAATATTTTACGAGTAGCAAAGCTATCTCCTCGTATGAAGTCTTGAGGGCCATTTGAAAACAGATCAGCAATGTGTAATCTGAGTGGAAGAGGATTCTGTTTGATGAATCAATTGAATTTAATATTTATTTAATAAATTTTTGTTTCTAGCAATCTTGTTTGTGTATCTAGTTATTATTTGAACATGTGAAAACATATATGTACATAAACAACATTATGGAATTTTTTTTGATCAAATTGTTCTTCTAACATTGAATAAGTTGAAATTTATATTAAAAGAAAAAAATAAATTTCTTTGTGGTTATAAAACCCCTTAGAAAATATTTTTATCCCTTATTAAGCTACTGTTTTTAAATGTGTTGGATTTGGTCAAAATTTGTTACTGAAATGGCCGTTTCAGATATCAGATGAGGCATAATCAGTATCATAGTAAGATATATATGTATTGGATAATATAATTTGTGTTCTGTTTTCCTGTACAGAGTAAAGAATTCAAATAGTAGTGGCAATCGGAGAACTGATACAGTTCATTTTACACAATGAATTATAATGACAATAATTAAAGTTATTATTTGTTCATTTCATGTCTGTGTTCATTTATTCTCTGTTGTCTTGAATTTCTTGTTAATTCTATAACCCACTGTGCATAAAAATTTGCAAAAAATTAAACAATATAAATATAATAATTTATTTAATTTTAATATGTTTATATATATATATACATTTGCATTTTTAATGTGCTTACATTTTTTTGTGCTGAACTCTAATGTCTATAAATAAATCCAGGCTAATTGTTATTTTCTTTTGCAGGGATTGTTAGCAGATTTGGAGGCGTGAATATCGCCCAACCTATCTCAGTAACATGAAAAGGCATGTGATCATTCACTCTGGAGAGCGACCTTTCAAGTGTCCGTTTCAGTGTGGCAAAGCCGTTACTCGGAACAGTGACTTGAAGGTTCAACTCAGGATTCACACCGGAGAACGCCCTTTTCAGTGTTCTATTTGTAGCAAAAGATTTTCACGTAAAGATACCTTGAATGGACACACGAGGATTCATTCTTGAAGACGACACTAAAAATTCATTTTCACGGAATTCTCACTTGAAGCAACTTGCAAAAATTCATCGAGACTTCTTCCCTGTCCAATATTTTATGAGTAGCAAAGCTGTCTCCTCGTATGACGTCTTGAGGGCTATTTGAAAACAGATCAGCAATGTGTAATCTGAGTGGAAGAGAATCCTATTTGATGAATCAATTGAATTTAATATTCATTTAATAACGATTTGCTTCTAGTAATTTGGTTTGTGTACCTAGTAATTCTTAAGTTTTTAAGATTGTTAATTTAATTGAATATAAATATAAATTCTATCGTAACGTGCCTAATTAGGTACAGATTTCCAAATATTTGCTCATCTTTGAATAGTTTTATGTCGTTATACCCGAGTCCTTATTTAATTTTCAGTTAATAACATGAAAATTAATATATATTAGTATTTGAAATCTGTGCTATTTTATTATTATTTCAGAATCAACTAATCAGTATTTTATAGCATAGATTTCATTTTGCTTTTATTAATGTATTTTTGATGTATAGATATTTTGTTACAGTAATTATTTGAATGTGTGAAAACATATATATGCACATTGTGGAATTTTTTGTTTTATTTAATTGTTCTTCTAACATTGAATAATTTAAAATTTATATGAAAAGTATAAAATAAATTTTGTTGTTGTTATAAGACCCTTTAGAAAATATTTTTATCCCTTATTATATTTTTATCCCTTATTTTTATCCCTTATTTCCGAATCTATCCGATTTGGTCAACGTTTGTTACTGAAATTACCTTGTTCAGATACTAGATGCTGCATATTCAGCATCTTAATAAAATATATATTTTTTGGATTATATATTTTGTGTTCTGTTATGATGTACAGAGTAAAGAATTTAAATTGATGTAGAGGGATTTTTTATCACAGTATTGGCAACCTGAGAACTGATACAGTTCATTTCACACATGAATTTATTACTTGTTCAATTTATGCCTGTGTTCATTTATTCTTTGTTGTCTTGAATTTCTTGTTATTTCTATAACCCACTTTGTATAAAAAATTTTTTAAAAAATTAAAGAATTTAAATATAGTAATTTATTTAAATTTAATATGTTTGTGTATGTATATATATATATATATATATATATATACACACACATAACATTTGCACTTTTAGTGTATTTCCATTTTTTTTGTGCTGAACTCTAATGCCTGTAAATAAATCCGGGCTAATTGTTATTTTCTTTTGCAGGGATTGTTAGCAGATTTGGAGGCAATTTAAAGTTAAATCAATGCCCCTTTTGTGAATATCGGTCAACATATCTCAGTAACATGAAAAGGCATATTTTCATTCACACTGGAGAAAGACCTTTCAAGTGTCCGTTTCAGTGTGACAAAGCATTTACTCAGAAGAGTGACCTGAAGATTCATCTCAGGATTCACACCGGAGAACGTCCTTTTCAATGTACTATTTGTCGCAAAAGATTTTCTTGTAAAGATGTCTTGAATGGACACATAAGGATTCATTCTAGAGGACGACCCTAAAAATTCGTTTTCACGGAATTCTATTTGATGAATCAGTTGAATTTAATATTCATTTAATAAAGATTTTTTTTTAGTAATCTTGTTTGTGTACCTAGTAATGCTTAAGTTTTTAAAATTATTAATTTAATTGAATATAAATAGGAATTCTATCATAACGTTTCTAATTGGGCATAAATTTCCAAAGTTAGGTAATAACAAGATTTTTAAGATTTGCTTCAGTTGAAAGTATTTGCTCATCTTTGAATAATTTTATGTCATTATACTTGAATCCTTAGTTAATTTTTAGTTAATAACTTAAAAATTAATATATATTAAAAATTAAAATCTGTGCTATTTTATTATTATTTTCGAATCAATTAATTAGTATTTTATGGTTTTGATTTCATTTTGCTTTTATTAATGTATTTTTGATGTCTAGATATTTAGTTACAGTAATTATTTGAATGTGTGAAAACATATATATATGTATGCATTTTGAAATTTTTTTTTCCCATTTAATTGTTCTTCTAACAGTGAATAATATAAAATTTATATTAAAAGTATAAAATAAATTTTTTTGTTGTTATAAAACCCCTTAGGAAATATTTTTATTTCTTATTATTATTTTATTTCTTATTTTTATTTCTTATTTCCGATTTGTTACTGAAATTACCTTTTTACTAGATGCTGCATATTCAGCATGTTAATAAAAAATATATTTTTGGATAATATATTTTGTGTTCTGTTACAGAGTAAAGAATTTAAATTGATGTAGAGAGAAGATTTTTTTATCACTGTATTGGCACCCTGAGAACTGATACAGTTCATTTCACACATGAATTTATTACTTGTTAATTTATTCTCTGTTGTCTTGAATTTCTTGTTATTTCTATAACCCACTTTGTATACAAATTTTTTTTAAATTAAAGAATATAAATATAATAATTTATTTAAATTTAATATGTTTATGTATATATATGTATATCTATTTACATAACATTTGCACTTTTAATATTATTTCCATTTTTTTTTGTGTGTGTGTGTGTGTTGAAATCATATATATATAAATAAATTCAGGCTAATTCTTATTTTCTTTTTTAGGAATTGTCGTCAGATTTGAAGGCAATCAGAAGATACACCAATGCCCGTTTTGTGGATATTGCTCATCCAAAAGTGTCATGAAAACCCATGTCTTGACTCACACCGGAGAGCGACCTTTCGAGTGTCCGTTTCAGTGTGGCAAAGCATTTACTCAGAGCAGTTCCCTGCAGCGTCATCTGAAGACCCATACAGGAGAACGTACTTTTCAATGTTCGATTTGTAGCAAAAGATTTTCCCGTAAAGACGCCTTGAGTAGACACATGATTATTCATGCTTGAGGACGACCCTACAAATGTCTTACTTGTATCAAAACAATTACACGGAATTCTCACTTAAAGCGACATACAAAAATTCATCGATGCTTCTTCCATTTGCAATATTTTACGAGTAGCAAAGCTATCTCCTCTTATGACCTCTTGAAGGTCATGTGAAAACAGATAAGCAATGTGTAATCTTAGATCCTGTTTGATGAATCAATTAAATTTATGATTCATTTAATAAAGCTTTGTTTATAGTCATGTTTGTGTATCTAGTAATCTTATTTTTTTTAAAAAATCATTTATGTAATTGAATATGGAAAAAAAATTCTAACGTAATGTCGTATCTTTTTTTTTTTTTTTTTTTTTTAAGTAAAATTTTGTAGTTATATACTAAATTTTATTTCAGAATGCAATTTTTATTTCATATTTGTCTTTATTCCAGAAAACTGATTGTTTTTTACTAAATTTCAATTTTATATTGATTATTATTAATGTTCTTTAGAATTTTGCATGTTATTAGTTTATTTATTTTAATGATTTGTGAGATTTATAATTAAAAATTTGGGCTACAAAATTGTTCAATTTAAAATTGAATAAAAAACTCTTTCTATTTTTTGTGATTGAAATTCTAATGCCCATCATTGAATCCATCCTAATTTTTGTTATTTTTTTTCTGCAGATCTTGGTTGCCGTTTCGAAGGCAATGTGAAGGTACGTCAATGTCCCTACTGCGAATACCGCTCATATAATATTGGCAATGTGAAAAGACATGTCCTGACTCACACCGGGGAGCGCCCTTTTCCATGTTCTATGTGTACCAAAAGATTTTCTCGTAAAGATAAATTCCATAGGCACATGAGGTCTCACACTGGAGAACGCCCTTTTCAATGTTCTATTTGTATCAGAACATTTTGTCATAAAGATGATCTCAATAGACACATGAAAACCCATTCTTGAGAAGGAACCTACAAATGCCTTATTTGTCCCGAAACATTTTCACATAATTATTGCTCAGAACAATGTATAAAAATTCACAGAGGAAAGTGTCGTTGAGGTTTCTTCCTTTTGAAATATTTTACGAGTAGCAAAGCTTCCTCTTCATAAGACCTCTTGAGGACCATTTAAAAACAGATCAGCAATTTGTAATCTTGGTGGAAGAGAATCCTGTTTGATGAATCAATTAAATTTGATTCATTTAATAAATATTTTTTTTAGTCATCTTTGTGTGCCTAATGATCTTATTTTTCTAAAAAAAACATTCATGTATTTGAATATGAATAGAAATTAATTCAAACGAAATAGCGTTCCTAATTAAATATGGATTTCCGAAGTTAAGATTTGCTTGAGTTCCAAGTATTTGCTCATCTTGGAATAATTTCATATCGTTATACTTTGGATCTTTATTTAATTTTCGGCTAATAACATTGTATTTCTATGGATTGTTGCACATTATGGAATCATATAAAATTATTGATAGAATGGGCAATCCAAACAATTTACTAACTCTTGAATGAGTCATTTTAATGCTTTCAGTATTCAGGATTTTACATGGAAGATTTCCTACCAGAAAGAAATATCAGGAATCCGATGATACAGCTGAAATCTTTACTTATTACTTTTTAACTTTAAATGTAAGCGAGGTGAATTTTTAGAATGCATGAAGAATTGTTACTTTCACGTCTGAAAAAAGTGTTATACGCGTATTTATTTCGGTTGATTTTACTCTTGTTGAAGTATCTTGAATTTCAAGTTTATTTTAATATTAGTGTTTCTTTAGTTTGAAATTCATGGCAAGGATTTTTGCAATGAAAAATTAACGAATGAAATATATCCGTTGCATTTTATCATTTGAGAAACATTTTTTTTTTTTTTTTTTCCTACATCAAACTGTAGCGATATCCGCCATAAGAACCCCAGCAGCCCAATGAAATTTATCCTTGGCAAAGTTGTCGGAATTAGAAGTCGTAAAATCAAGTGCAGTGCATTGTGTCAAATGTAAACAGTCCATGGCTTCATCCGCCGAGCAACACGAGCTGCATCCATGCGGTGTGAGTGCTTATTGAGAAAATCATGTCCTGTCCAGAGTCCGAAATTTGCTGTAAAAACTGCACGGGCAAGTCCATTGGGATGGGTGATGAAACAGGTGTGTTCCACGTTTTATCAGTTGAAAGAAGTCTTTTAAGAGTCTGTCTTGTTTTCTTCTTTACCTCAGAACTAAATGGATGAAGGAAATTGTGGCTGTTTTAACTTGCAACGATTTTGTAAGTTATCAAGATCTATACACGTGTCAATCATAATGATATACGGTGAAATTTCCTTCCATACGATCCTGCTTAAAAATTATTACCTAGTTGTATTTTAAAATTATTTTTTTTTATAAATTATATTTGGAGACTGTATCTGATAACCATTATCAGAAATTTTTTTTAATAACAGGAAGTTCAAGCAAGTGATGAAACAAGTGTATTCCACGTTTTATCAGTTGAAAGGTGTTTGTTTTGACGGTCTGTCTGTTTTATTCTTTACCTCAGAACTAAATGGATGAAGGGATAAAAGAAATTGTGGCTGTGGTGGCTTACAACCATTTTTGGCCAAGAGGTCGGCCTTTTCGTTTCCAGGCAGCCCGGAATGGCTTGGAATCCACTGGAAAACAATCTCCCAGTCAGAAGCAATTGCATCATTTGAGAAGCATCGATCTTCCTGTAAATGTATTCATTGTAATTTTGAGCATTTTCTTTTTGCAGATGATGCTAGCTGTTACGAAGATGGTTTGAAAAAAAAAAAACATTTGTTTTAGAATTTTTGAATACCACAAATCTGATCTTGATAACCTGAGAGTGCCTCTGAAGGGGTGGCAATCCTTTAAATATCCTTTTTAATGTAATGTACTATAGCAGGGATGTGCAAACTACGGCCCGCCGGAAGGTTCTATCCGACCCGCGGATAGAATTTTAATTTGCCGGTCCGAGGCAAATTAAAAGAAATACATATTATATATACATCTCCTTTTCTACTTTGATTAAATATTTTTTTTTTCTTCCTTTTTTTCAAAGGACTGATGATTTTTTTACCTTCTCTATTTATATGCTACAAAACATAAATCGACGGAAATAGCAAGCACAGACAGCGTTCAATCGGTAAAGTGTTAAAAGCGGAAGTTCTTTGTTAATTATAGCTGTAGATGGGCGCCAACAAGAGTTTTCTCTTTCTCGGGGAGCAGACACATGTGAATCCAATATAGGTGAAGTAGACCTTACATGGCAGACTGCGCATTTTAAGCTCCAGCCAGCGGTTTTTTGCAGGTTGAATTAATTGAGTTGTAATCTAACAATCCTCTCAAGCAGTTGTTTCTGAATATGCCAAAGTTAGAGTTTTACAAACCATTATCGAAAGTAAGTTTCCCAAATTGAATATTTCATGCCCAAAAAATCAGTGCTATGTTTGCTTCATCTTATATATGTGACACAAGTCCTTTCACCTATGAACCTTAGAAAGAATTATTTCAGTAGTAGACTGACAGATGAGCATTCAGCCTCGTTCCTTAGAAACAGGACATCTCACTTCGAACCTCAATATAAGAAACTTTTCAATTTTTGACCCGCGACCGAAAAGGTTTGCCCATTCCTGTACCATACAATCGGGATAGCAACCTGACGACACACTTGAGGTGCCGTTGTTTGTTCACCTTTTACTCTTTGCTTCTGGCAAAAACTTTGTTTGTTAGGCACACCATTAGAGGTTGCTTCCCTTTGCAGCATTTTATGTGCAGTAAAACTTTCGGTTATGATGTTTGGAGGACCCAACAGATTTATAATTAATTTGAATTATTCTGAGTAATGAATGTTAATAATTCTGGGTAAAGAATCTAATGAATGAAATTTGTTTGATATCAAAAGAAACGAGTAATATAAAAAAAAATTTTGAAGTCAATTCCTACATTTTTTTACCACTCTATTGCAGAAAAGTCCTTTAGAAATAAAGTTGAAATTTTTCTCTTACATCTGTCGCTATCTATTGGCAGATACATGCAACTTAAATCTAAAAAAAAAACTAAAATGAATTAATTTATTAATATTTCAAAAAAACTGTATCAACATCCAGTGTCCTCCACTACAAGTTAAAAAAATGTATTTGAACTCGAGTGGAGGAATAAAAAGTATTTCATGAACGATTGAAGATGTTAACAAAAATTTACATATACGGAGAGTGTGAGCTAATAGAAGGAATTAGAAAAACAGCATTCTAGTTGTATTGGGTAGTATATTTTTTAATAAATATTTAATAATGATTAAATTTTTGTTTTTAGTGTATAAGAATGTGTAAAAAAAAATGTATGTGATATATTTTTTTGTCTGTTTTTTAAAACTATTTAACCGTTCACATGAAATCTTCAACTTATATGCTTAATATTTCAGAATTTGAATTTTTATCAAAGTTTTTTTTATACCAGATAACTAAATTATTTTTTATGAAATTTTAATTTTGCATCCATTATTATTACTGTTTTTAGATAATTTTTCGCGTTATTATTTCCTTTATTTTCATGATTTATTGGGTTAAATTCTTGGAATTAAAAATGTGTGCTATAAAATTATTCAATGTGAAATTTTAAATGTAAGTGATTGTTTTTGTTTCATTTGTTGGAGTAAAATTCTAACCTCCGTAAATAAATCCACCCTAATTTATGTCGTTTTCTTCTGAAAATATCAGTTTCAGTTTAATATTTAATGTGTGATGAACATACCTGTCTTTCTAGATGATTTGTTTATTGCTCCCGTACTCTTAAATCGTGTAATTAAATATGAATAAAAATTGTATTGTCATGCACCTTCTTATAAAAAGATCGTAAATGTATTGCAGTTTCGAGATTGTACCATAATACAGACAAACAATTGGGGCCTGATTTCCGAATGGCTAGCGCTCGGTACCACAGATTAAGGGTTCGAGTCCCATCCGTGCCATGGATGTTTGTAATGATTTGGAGTTCATTTTAAACTAAGTCCCGATCTAACAAGAGCGTTGTGGCGGTAGTGTGACTCGCGTCAGTAGCCTATTTTCAAGCTACACGTGCCCCTTGGGTAGTGCTCAATGAGTAACAGCGGTGCAGCCTTGCTTATGGCATAAAGATGAACTGTATCTGTCTTGCCAGCTGCATTAGAACAACACAAACAATTACTTTTCTAAAGATGTGAATTCAAGCGTCATTGTGTGCATACATTTAATTATTTCATTATTATATCATATTTTTATTAATATATGAATTATTTCATATTTTTCTTTATTCCAAATAACTAATTTTTTTTTTTTGCTAAATTTTAATTTCACGTTAATTATTATTGCTCCATTTTATTTATTATTAGTTTATTTATCGTAATGATCTTGGAGGTTTTTTTTTTTTCTTCTTTCTAATGCAGCTGGCAAGATAGACCGTGATCTTTTATGCCATAAGGGCTGCACAGACATCACTCACTTTGCACTACCCAGGGGGCGCGTGTAACTTGAAGATAAGCCACGGATGCGGAGTAACAATGCCCCCGCAACGCTCTACGATCCTATTAAGACCAGGGACCAACAGTTTAAAGTGGATTCCGAACCCCTACAAACACCCATGGCACCGCCGGGATTCGAACCCGATACCTGTAGTACAGAGCTCTAGCCGTCAGGCCACATGATCTTTGAGGTTTATAATTAAAAATTTGGGCTACAAAATTATTCAACTTGAAATTGAATAAGAAACTGTGCTTTTTTTGTTTTTTTTCCTTTTGTGATTGAAATTCTGATATCCATCCTAATTTTTGTTATTTTCTTCCGCAGATCTCGGTTGCCGCTTCGAAGGCAGTGTGAAGGTGCGTCAGTGTCCCTGCTGCGAATACCGCTCATACAATGTCTGCAATGTGAAAAGACATGTCCTGACTCACACCGGGGAGCGCCCTTTTCCATGTTCTATGTGTACCAAAAGATTTTCTCGTAAAGATGAACTGAACAAACACACCAGGACTCACACAGGACAGCGGCCTTTCTCGTGCACCTTTTGTATCAGGACATTTTCTCGTAAACATGAATTCAATAAGCACATGAGAACTCATTCTTGAGAAGGACCCTCTACAAATGTCTTGTTTGGCCCAAAACATTGTCGCAGAATTATTGCTCAGAACAATGTATAAAAATTCACAGAGGAAAAGGTCCCTGGTTTTTTTTTTTTTCTGTTTTGCAAAATTTTATGTTTATCATCGCTAGACAAGCCACCCGCATTCCAGAAAAGTACTGAAATGGCTTAATCACGGACTTCAACTGCCCTACGAAGTTGACATCAGTGATCAGCAGACTCAGAACTAATCATTACAGAAGGGTGAAGATTCTCCCAGACAAGACCATCCCCTGCAGAAATTGCCCCAACGCTTTCCTAACACCTAAGCACATTCTAGCACACACTCACCATGTTTTGCAATTGGATAGGCTGCCAATCGAAGCCAACTTAAGAGAAGTCTTGTATAATGAAGCGGCGCCGTTTCTATTGAACGCTATCGTGAAGACTTTTGACTTGGTCCAACTTTAATAATAATGTTTTTAATCCATGGACACGATAACAACAACGAATGAAATGGCTGTCGCGTTCGAGCTCTAAAAAGAACTCTATTTTGGCTTGAAAACAAGCAAAATTTATTACCGGGCTACACTGATGAATGCCGTGACTCATTTAACACTACCCAGGAGGCACGTAAGCTACCACTGCACTACAATTTCGATGCTGAGATTTTTGCCATAAGCAATGCAATTTTAAACCTTCTTGGACTAACTACTAATCTTAATAAAGCAGTTGTCTTTATTAACTCCCAAGCTGCAGTCTTGGCAACTGTCTCCTACGCACCTAGTCCTCGTTGAAGAGGCTGAGATAAATCTGTCCGATGCAATTGCTTCTGGCTGGGAGATTGTTTTTCAGTGGATTCCCAGCCATTGCGGGGTGCCTGGAAACGAAAAGGCCGATCTCTTGGCCAAAAATGGTTGCAAGTTACCACAGCCACAATTTCTTTTATCCTTTCATCCATTTAGTTCTGAGGTAAAGAAGAAAATAGATAGACCCTTAAACACTTCTTTCAACTGATAAAACGTGGAACACACTTGTTTCATCAACCATCCCAATGGACTTGCCCGTGCAGTTTTTACAGTAAATTTCCGACTCTCGACAGGACATTATTTTCTCAATAAACACTCACACCGCATGGATGCAGCTACTCGTGATGTCTGTGCTTGTCGGGTGAAGCCACGGACTGTTTACATTTGGCACCATGCACTGCACTTGATTTTGTGACTTCTAATTCCGACAACTTTACCAGGGTTCAATTTTATTGGGCTTCTAGAATTCTTATGGCGGATATCGCTACAGTTCGATGTAAGAAAAAAAAGAAGTTTATCATCACTTCTCTCAGTATGATCTCATGGCTATTTAAAAACAGATCCACAATGTATAATTTTAGCAGAAAAGAATTCTGAATGATGTATCATTTGAATTGAGTATTTGTTTAATAATTTTGTGTGTGTGTGTGTATGTTTTAATTCATTCTTTATAAAAATCAGTGCTCTTACATGAATTGTAAAAGCGTTATGAAGTTATATTTAATTGCTAATGCAAATAAATTTTTAAATAATTATCATAATCAATAACACTTCAAAATCTATGAATTGTATTAAATATATTTTTTTTTTCAATCTTTACACAATAAATCTTCAAAAAAAAATTTTTTTGATCTTTGCCTATCAAAGATCAAAATATTTATTACGAAATTATATTTGTTATTCAGATTCATTGTTATTCATCAATTAATTATGTTTTAGTTCTGTGGATCCCACTTGATTTCAAATTACTTTGCTAAAAGTATGTGGGGAAAAAAACCAATATTTCAAAAACATAAAAGACGCAACTTATTAAATAATAAAATAAATAAAAACATGTTTAACTCAGACCCTGATGACATGACATAAGATATGACATTGGATATTGTAACAAAATTTATTTTATGGTTCTCAAGTCATAAGCATTTTGATTTGCTGTGTATTATTGGACATTCATCACCACTATCATCATCATTTCATTATAGACAACTGTTTTTTACTTTTTTTTTTTCCTCTGTTTTAGTTTTGCGTTCTTTATTTTTCGAGATGGAATCAAACATCTTGCTATACACTGAAGTGACAAAAGTCATGGGATACCTCTTAATATCGTGTCGGCCCTCCTTTCGCCCGGCGAAGTGCAGCAACTCGACGTGGCATGGACTCAACAAATCGTTGGAAGTCTTCTGCAGGAATATTGAGCCATGCTGTCTCGATAGACGTCCATAATTGTGAAAACGTTGATGGTGCAGGATTTTGGGCACGAACAGACCTCTCGATGATGTCCCATAAATGCTTCATGGGATTCATGTCGGGCGATCTAGGTGGCCAGATCATTCGTTGGAATTGTCCAGAATGTTCTTCAAACCAATCGCGAACAGTTGTGGCCCGGTGACATGGCGCATTGTCATCCATAAAAATCCCATCGTTGTTTTGGGTACATGAAGTCTATGAATGGCTGCAAGTGATCTCCAAGTAGCTGAACATAAGCATTTCCAGTCAATGTTCGGTCCAGTCGCACCAGAGGACCAAGTCCATGCCATGAAAAAACAGCCCACACCATTACGGAGTCACCATCAGCTTGAACAATGCCTTACTGACAGTTTGGGTCCATGGCTTCGTGGGGTCTGCGCCACACTCGAACCCTACCATCAGCTCTTACCAACTGAAATCGTGACTCATCGGACCAGGCCACGGTTTTCCATTCATCTAGGGACCAACCGACATGCTCACGTGCCCACGGGAGTCGCTGCAAGCGATGTCGTTCTGTCAGTAAAGGCACTCGAGTCGGTCTTCTGCTGGAATAGCCCAAGAAAGCCAAATTTCTCCGCACAGTTCTAACAGACAAGTCCCTTGTACGTCCCACATTGATTTCTGCGGTTATTTGACGCAGTGTTGCTTGTCTGTGAGAATTTACGACGTCGCCGGTCTCGGTCGTTAAGTGCAGGCGGTCGACCACTGCTCTGTCCATGGTGGGATGTTATGCCTGAAATTTCATACTCTTGACACAGTGGATCTGGTAATGTTGAATTCCCTAACGATTTCCGAAATGGCATGACCCATGCGTCTAGCTCCAACTAACATTCCGCGTTCAAAGTCTGTTAATTCCCGTCGTGCGGTCATCATCACGTCAAAACCTCTTCACATGAATAACTTGAACAGAAACGAAAGCACTGCGCATTTATACCTGTTCTACGCGATGCTACTGCCATCTGAAAATTTGCATATTGCTATCCCATGACTTTTGTCACTTCAGTGTATATCTATGGTTTTACTCATGTATATCACAATTTTTTTATTATGAATGTTTTTGATTTGTATAAATACTTTATAATTATTGTATGTGAAACTTCAATTGCCATAATAAATCCTACTTGATTTTTTTTAAGGTGATGGTGGCAGCTTTAAAGACATAATTGTGTTCTTTTTGTCAATACCACACATAGTGGCATCAAAACTACAGGTTGATTATAATTAAAGTCCCACTTTCAAAATGCTGTAAAATAAGAACCACTCGTCGCAATGAGTTCACATTTGAACTGAAGATACTTGTAGAAGGGAGAAGTATCGTCAAAAACAAAAAATTCCACCGATTTTTTCCATCCAATTGGGTATGACCTTGCCGTGGTGGATGGGCTTTCCACTCACAGTGGCACAATTGGTGAAGGACTTGGAAGTCATTTTTTTCCGTCCAAAAAAAACCCGAAACAATCCAGGACATTGAACACTGCAGTTGGTTTCATGTGCAACTCATGCCGAATACGTTGCCATTTCGATTCTAAATATCACTGGCAGCCGAATTCACTTTCTTTAGGCCACTTACAGCGCCATCTGTTAATACACTTTGGGTTTTTTTTTTTTTTTTTTTTTTTTTTGATGCCGTACCGTTTCCCCCTTCTTCGAGTAACTTCAGTTCAGATTTGAACTCATTGTGACGAGTGGTTCTTTTTTCAATTCCTTCTATTAGCTCACACTCTCCCTCTATATATCTTGTTCACATTTTCAATCGTTCATAAAAAACTTTTTATTCATCCACTCAACTTCAAATACATTTTTTTTTTAACTTGTAGCGGATGACACTGGATGTTAATACAGTTTTTTTCAAATATTAATTCAGTAATTAAATCTAATTCATTCATTTTAGTTTTTTTTAGATTTAAGTTGCATGCATCTACCCATAGAGGGCGCCAGATAAACTTAAAAAAATGAATGGAAATTATTTATAAAGGACTTTCTGCAATAGAGTGAAAAAAAAAGTAGAAATTGACTTAAAACTTTTTTTTTATATATATTACTTGTTTTACAGCATTTTGAAAGTGATACTTTAATTATAATCACCCTATTTATTATATTTAAGTCATGCCTGATTTTTTAAGTGACTTTTTGTCTATGTGTCACAAAATGTTTATTCTGAGTAGCCTTTTAAGGTTCCATCCCATATATTTTCTTGCATGTAGAGATATTTTCGCAATGAGCACATGACTCACATTGGAGAATGCCCTTTGAGCACTTCAACTTTTCCCTCAGTCATCTAAGATGTGGAGGCATTGAAAAATTCATGCAAGACTGTGGAAGAAAGTAAATATAACTGCATTCGTAAATATCGGTCTTAAAAAGTTATGTTAGAATTAAAAAAAAAATTTATTTTTTATTTTGTATAAAAAAATTGTTTTACAAATTATTTGATCTTAAGAATTGATTTTAAGGAAATACATTGGAATGTTTGTTTTTGTTTGATATTAAAATATAACAAGTAACATAAAACAAATTTTTTTTTAAGTAATCCCTACTTTCGTTTCACTCTATTGCAGAAAGTCCTTTATAAATAATTTCCATTCATTTTTTTTAAGTTTACCGGGTGCCGTCTAGTGGTAGATATATGCAACTTAAATCTAAAAAAAACTAAAATTAATTAATTTAATTTAATTACTGAATTAATATTTGAAACAAAAACTGTATTCACATCCAGTGTCATCCACTACAAGTTCAAAAAAAAGTATTTGAACTTGAATGGATGACTAAAAAGTATTTTATGAACGATTGAAAATTTGAACAAGATATATATAAAGGGAGAGTGCAAACTAATAGTAGGATTTGAAAAAAAGGGCCTCATGGCCGTGGTGTTCGGTACCACAGGTTTTGGGTTCGAGTCCCGGCGGTGCGATGGATGTTTAGAGTGGTTCGGAATCCAGTTTAAACCGTAGGTCCCAGTCTAATGTGACCGTAGAGTGGTGTGTGACTCGCGTCCGTAGCGTATCTTCAAGCTACACGTTCCCTCTGGGTAGTGCTCAAATGAGCAACAGCGGTGCAGCCCTTGCTTATGGCATAAAGATTAACTGTCTTAGTATTGCCAGCTGCAATAGAACAACAAAATAAAAACCATTCTGATTATGTTGGGTAGGCCAACGGCCATACCATGCTGAATATACCGGTTCTCGTTAGATCACCGAAGTCAAACATCATTGGGCGCGGTCAGTACTTGGGTGAGTGACCACCTGGTGGGAACACCGCGTGCCGTTGGCATTCACAAATTTGGGACCTGAATGGCCGAGTGTCTAGCGCTCGGTGCCACAGGTTTCGGGTTCGAATCCCGGCGGTGCCATGGATGCTTGTAGTGTTTCGGAATCCACTTTAAGCCGTAGGTCCCGGTCTCCTATGACTGTATAAGAGCGTCACGGAGCCAAAGTCAGGCTTCTACCTACGGGTGCTCCATCACAACAGAAGCTGCTTCCTTCCCCTTCAATCATGAGTACGTGTGGGCTTGGCCAACCATGTGGGATAAGAAACAACAACATAAATATTTCATAACAATTTTATTTTTGTTTGGAGTGTATACGAATGTGTAAAAAAAAAAATGTATATGATATTTTGTTTTTTGTTTTTTTAAAACTATTTAAGAGTTTCCAAGACATTTTCTACTTATATGCTTAATATTTCAAAATTTGAATTTTTAACGAAGATTTTTTTTTTTTTATTCCAGGCAACTGAATTTTTTTTTATGAAATTTTAATTATGCATCCATTATTATTGCTGTTTTTTTTATAATTTTTTCCTTTATTATTTCCTTTATCTTCATGATTTATTGGATTAAATTATTAGATTTAAAAATGTGTGCTATAAAATTATTCAGTGATATTTTTTTTCCTGTTTTGGAGTAAATCTCTAACAATCATAAATAAATCCACCCTAATTTTTGTCATTTTCTTCTAAAAATATTAGTTTCAGTTTTGGAAGTGGTTTGAAGATTATTCTTGTATTCCTATTGTGAATACAACTCATCTATTTGTAAAGGGGCCTGATAGCCGAGTGGCTAGCGCTCTGGCGCTCCGTACCACAGGTTTCGGGTTCGTGCCCCGGCGGTGCCATGGATGTTTGTAGTGGTTCGGAATCCACTTTAAACTGTAGGTCCCGGACTGTGTAGCCTAAAGTGTGCACAAGATGACCGTAGAGCGACGAACCAAACAAACATCCATTTGTAGTCATGTGAAAAGCTATGTTTTAACACAGGGGTGGTCAACCCAAATGATCTTGCGGGCCACTTTGGAAATGCATCCTAACTCCGCGGGCCGCATATAAAATTATATATTCCCCTATTAGATTCAGACCCACTATAGACATTGGTTGAAATGAAAAATTGAAACATAATGAGTTATTATTATTGTACTGACTATTATTCTTACATGTAAACATAGATAATAGAATAATGATGATACTAAACGCACACTGTAAAGAAAAATAGAACACTCAAAATGAAATATTAAAAATATATACATATAAATGAAATAAAAAATATTTATTTTGTTAGTGCGATATATGTTTCTTCGCTCTTTCACTTAGCTTTTGCAAATCGATCTTCATTTGGGTATTTGCACAATCATAATGGGTGTTGCGCCCGTTATGTTTGGGCGTGTTTTGTGTTCAGTCAGTTTCATTTGTGAAAACAACGATTCGCAGGTTTCAGTTTAACCAAAAGTGCTAACAACTTCAACTGAGAGTCTGGTTTGCTCTGCTATCAGCAATCAACTGTGCGTATCTAGGGATGGTCACTTACCGTGAAACATAGAACCTGTTCTATTAGATGTTATAAGATGCGCGCTCATCATGATTTCGCAGAATATAGTTTGACTATTCTGCGAACTCATAACTGTAAAGTCATAAATAAAACAGGCACTATCTGTCCTATATTCGTAAGACTATTATTTTAAAATCAAAATTAATTTTTTCTCATTATTTCGACAGTTCATTCTTGAATAGATGGATGCACACATAATGTATTTTTCGAATACATTGGTTTTCATTACTTTGGCCATTATAAAATAAATATATTTTGCAAAAGTGGAAAAAATCTCACAGGCCAGAAAAATATTCAAGCCAGTTTGGCCACCCCTGTTCGAACACATGCCGCGAAGGTACATTCTTATTTTTATTTACTTATTGTTATTATTAGTTTCGAAGATCAAAGTGTTGGCGTTGGTTGTCTACCGTCTTGTAAAATATTCAAGCACTTTTGATTTGCTTAAAGTGCTTGAATATTTTAAAATAGAATTTTTAAGCGAATTACGAACTCCAATTCGAAGTACGAATTTTACGAAAACTGTTTGTAAATCAGGAGAATTATTAAAAATGAAAGTCATTCATGAAGACTAATAAATTGTTTTGAATTCACAGTTAAACAATAAAAGAAACGATTGTAGTTTTGAAAATGGATCCTAAATTTAAGGTTTGATTTGTCGCTCTACGGTCATCTAGTGCACACGAGGGCTAAACAAACCCGGAACTACAGTTTAAAATGGATTTCGAAACACGCTTAAACATCTGTGCCACCGCCAGGATTCGAACCTGAAACCAGTGGTGCCAGAGCGCTAGTCTAAATTTAAGCTTAAAGTCTTAGCGCTGTCTGAATTTAAGGAAATGGACATCATTAAATAGCGTGGAAGATGCATTTTTTAAGAAAACCTAAATTGAACGATTACTCAGTAAGATGCTAATAGTTGATCACAGCATTCATTTGTATGAGTTTATTTCTACCAAGAGGATGACTCGCTGGGATTAAAGAATGGCATCATCATCACTGTGGTGGGCCAAGGCCATCTGCTTACTGGCAGATTTCGAGACAGGAGATATTTTCTTTTTACGGGGTAGGGTTGTCAGCCCAACGCTCTACAATCCTATTAGACCGGGACCTACCAATTAAAGTGGACTCCGAACCACTGCAAACATCCATGGCACCACCAGGACTCGAACCCGAAAACTGTGATACAGAGCGCTAGTCATTCGATCATCAGGCCCCTATAGAATGACACCAAACTGAAATTCAACCCTTCGCTGTTAAAGACATTATATTTTTTTATTTGAAAAAAATTGCACTTTTGACTTTTTTTTTCTTTAAAGGACCTGATGGGCGAGTGGCTAGCGCTCGGTATCACAGGTAAGCCCGCAAAACATCTCTCAAAAAATGATAACGCACTACGTTACGAAATATAATTACCATCTTAAGGGATCCTAAAACCGTTAAACGATGAATAGTTGTCATTTAAAATCTATATCGCTCGACGTTGGACTTGCTGCAAAGCAACATGATGTCAAGTCAGACTCGATGATGGACAACAAAGGGCTAAAAGGCCGATCCGACTCCCAAAGAACTACGTCACTGTGCCTAGAGCTGAGTTGCCCCTTTCAGAATGATGGGGGTGAGAAGTAGTCTGATTGGGCTCCGCGGCGCTCTACAGTCATAGGAGACCGGGACCTACGGCTTAAAGTGGATACCGAACCACTGCAAACATCCATGGCACCGCCGGGATTTGAGCCCGATACCCGTGGGACCGAGCGCCTTAGCGCTAGCCACTCGGCCATCAGGCCCCACTTCTAAAGAACTATCGCAAAATCTTGAAAAAAAAAAAAAAAAAAAAAACATCGCTATAGAAATCGCACAAATTATAAAATCATATGAAATTAATATTTAATAATTACCTGATGGCCGAGTGATTGACGCTCTGTGCCATGGATGTTTGTAGTGGTTCGGAATCCACTTTAAACCATAGGCCCTGGCCTAACAGGATCATAGAGCGTTGTGGGGGTAGCAACTAAGACCTGTGTACCCTCAGAGGTAGGGAAGCTTAGATTCTGTTCCTCGATTTATTTTCTTTTAGCCGAGGGTCTTGGTGAGGCGTTGGAAGAACTGGGCAGCGGAACAGGTCCGGGAAGGTGCAGACCTAAAGTGGAAAGGTGTTATGCTAGCGTTCTACACCACACTTATCGGTAATATATAACCGCACTATATATATAGTGTGGGGCCGGGTGGCTAGCGCTCGGTGCCACAGGTTTCGGGTTCGAGTCCCGGTGGTGCCATGGGTGTTTGTAGTGATTCGGAATCCCCTTTAAACCGTAGGTCCGGTCCTAATAGGATCGTAGAGCGTTGCGGGGCATTTTTACTCCGCGTCCGTATCATCAAGTTACACGCGCCCCTGGGTAATGCAAAGTGAGTAACGTCTGTACAGCGCTTGCCTTAACCATTTAACGGGTACAAGCCGTCTTCTTTCAAAATTTACATTTTACGCTCTAATTAGAGAAAAGAAGCTCAAAAAAAATATTTTTTTAATTTTGTTGTTGTGGCTGTTATTTATAACAGGGGTGGTAACATATTTACCAACACCCTATACAAGCAATGACATTTTACTGACTTATTCAATAGAAAAAATATGAAATATAAATAATTTCGCAAATAAATATGCATTTTTGTAAAACTATTTATTACTAATTATTTCAAAATTAAAAATATATTAATTACACATGAAATAAGTGGTAGAAAAAGCCAATACGATGTAAATTACCAAATGTATTATTTTTAATTATTCTGGGGAAACAAAACAAGGAGTTGCACATCACATTTTCAACATAACACTTTTGTCAGTTTCTGATTAGTTTTGGTCCTACAATGTTTGCACCTTTTGTATGCTTTGCCCTTTTTCTGGCATGTGTATTCGAACATTAGTTGTTCTGATTTCCTGTGGAATGCCAATTTCCTTTTTCGTTGCACCCAACTTGATTGCAACTTTCGATTTTTACTGCTAAATCCTCCCATTACTCCACCAGCTATTCTTAACCTAACTTCTAGATGCGAATTTTTAGCTACGTTATGATTATCCACGTACAATATATATGAATTTACTTAACTAGAATCTAAAAGAAAGTAAAATAACTATGTCACCACTTCTTTTATTTTCTACTTGAGCTATACGAAGATTTCAAGTGGTTAGTGGTTTCTGAAGGACGTTTCCTGCTAAGGGGCGATGGTAAATAATTTTTCACCTGGTGCTGGGAATCAAATTGCGTGGTGGTAATATATTTACCACCGCCTTAAAAAGGGTTAAGGCATCCAAGACCAAGCTGTCTAAGTGTTTACCAGCTGCATTGTAACAATATAGTATATATATATATATATATATATATAAGTGTGTGTGTGTGTGAAAGAGAGAGAGACATTATGTTTATGAGAAAATTACATATATCATAAATGTTACTTAGCAATTAATTTACAGAGTTTAAAACAAATGCATTTTACTTCCATAGATAATCTTTTTAACTCAAATATATATTATTTAGAGTATAAAACTAAATTTTTCTTGCATAAATCTTAATATACTTTTCAGTATTATTCTGATTCTGCATTAATTTTATAACATAGAATCCGTAGAAGGTTAAGCTACATTGATTTTTTTATTTATTCTCAGATCTTGCTAAGAGAATTCTTTTTTTCGACCTCTTTCTTCCTAACTCCAGAAAAATTCCCTCTCCGTATCTCAGAAAAATCCCTCCTTTTCCCCTACAATTTGAAAACAGAGCTTGGCGTTAGTTCTTCACTGTAATGTTCAGTTTTGAAAATTAAGATTCAAGTGTTGTTGAATGTAATATGCCTTTCACTGAATAGATAAATATAATAATTCTTTTTATTATTTTCGTTTTTGTTCATGTGAGGAACTTTTAATTCATTTGGACGACTTGAAAAAGTGTCAGTTAGTTTTTTTTGTTTAGCTGCTATTAATAAATACTAACTGGATCTTTAAAAAAGTGTTTGTAATAATGAAAGGTATTTTTAATTTCTTTTCACGACTGTTGTATTGACTGTTTATTCATTGTAATTATGTATATGTATGTATTCACGTATTATTAAGTATTTTGACTGTTTATTCATTGTTATCTTTTGAATTTGAAAATTACTGTACTTTTGTTTAATGTTAAAACTATACTATGTTTAAAAAAAAAATGTCTGTTAAAATATATCTTGATATATATATTATTTTAAAAGTTGATATAAGTTTATATCAACTTTTCTAAAGTAATGATTTTATAGAGATGATTTATATAAAGCTAAAATTAAGTTTTCTGTCTTGAATCATAATAGAAAATGTATTTATATCTTAACAGATTTGCAAATTTTTAAAAGAATATAAAAAAAGTATTCATATAAATTTCTAAAACATGAGTATTTAAATGATTAATGTTGTGACAAATAGATTAAGATTATTATAAATGAAACGTCAAATAAAAAATAAAATAGTAATATAAAAATAAATTGTTGAGAAAAGAAAGTATTTTGACTAGAGAATGTTTTACATTTAATTTGAAATTTTCTTGCATTTTTATGTTTAAATATAGATCTGTAAAGTAATTATGTAATTAATTGTGAAATTAATAATTTGAATCATTTGTCTCAATTCTATATAATAACTATCAGAACTGATTATTATATTGGATGAAGTAAATTTATAATTTTTTATATATTTAACTATATATGAATTTAAATGTCTATCAATAAGTGCTATGAAATTTCTGGTACTTCAATGAAATTGAGAATATTCATTTAAGATGTTTTTCAAATCATTTTTGAATCTAAGATTTTGAAGACTTTTGAAAAGAGATGTTAAATTAAGCAGGAAATAAATAAAATATTAGATATTTTTGTGTATCATTCAGATACAATATATTTTATATTACTGAAAAAAATTAATTCAAAACTATAAAATAACATTAAAATCATTTGCATCATATTAAGAATCATCTGTTTGTTTATTGCTTTGAAAAGCTTCTTCTCATGAGTCTAATGTGTGAAATCAATAGCCAGGCTTTTTATCATGGCATTGATACATAATGGGAGTACACATTTCAATGTTCTGCATGTGAAAAATTTTCTCATCAATGTACTTTTTTTTCACACCAAGAGAACATCCCTACAAATTGCTTATTTGTGGCAAGCCATTTTTTTCCAAGATCTAATTTAATGAAACATATTAAATTTCATGCAGGAAAAAAGATAAAAAAATTTGATTTTAGAAGTAAATTGTTCTAATGAAACATTTAATGTTGCCAACTACAATGATTCAAAATTGGATTTTTTAAAATTTGTTTTAATATTTCATTTCTTCTTTTTGGGGTTTTTTTTTCTTTTTAATTTGAAGTGTTTTTTACAAATAAATTATTATTTTGGTTGTTTTTTATTATTTGTTTATTTATTGGGTATTTTTTATTATTGGTTTGTTTATTTTTTTTTTATTACTATTAGTATTATTTTGTGGTTGGCTTGTAGAAAACTTGAGATTATGTAAATTTTTTGTCTATTTTTATGCTTAAAAATTTGACAGTTAATTAAAAATGTTAGATTATTAAATCATTATTGGTTAATTTGATAATTTTTGTATTTCATATTTTATACATCAAATCTAAAAACATCTTTTAGAAAAGAACAATATTTTTTTGTTATTTAGTAAATCTGTAAACAAGAAAATTAGTGTGCTGTAATTTAATAATTATCATGAATTTTGTAAAAACTTTTTGCAATGAAATGTATTATCTAAATTTTCATCCTTTGTATTTGAAGAAATTGCCATTAATAGTTCATTTTTGTGTTCATTGTATCTACTACTTCATTGACGTGACATTTCTGAAAAAAGTGAAAATCATATAATTTTAGATTGCATTTGAAATGCTTATCTCCCTGTAATTTCCTTTTTTTTTTATTTCCAATTATAACAAAGTGTTTTATATAATGCCAAAATAACTATTGCTGTAGATGGCTCTCCTTGTTACTCTAATTACTGGCAAATTTGTGCGAAGGCCATAAAATGGTCAAAATAGCCAAAAAATAACACAAGCATCAAACATCGTAGACTCCCCGTTTTTATTTCCTAAGTTGAAATTGAAGACATAAGTCTGAATCAATAGAGAAAATTGAAGTACTAATGATATTAGAATTTATTATTGTTGAAAAAGAGACATTACAGACCTATACACTCGTTCCAAGCATTGGAGGAAGCAATGTTGTATGATGTAATCATTTCTAAGTATATTTTCTGTGTATGATGAGTCTTATAATTTTCAAAATAGACTATGTATATCTGAAATTGTATATAAAAATATTGAATATTGAGTATGGGGTATTTTTTTAGAACAATAAAAAAATCACATTTATGTTTTGCAATAGTTATTTTAGTATTAATATTAAATTCTCTACTTGTTAAGTTGCTTTTTATTCCATGAAAATTCTCTAAATAAATTTAAAATTCTTTTTTTTTTTTTATTAAATTGATTTACATAGAAGTACCAAATCTTTGAATGTCTACTTTAATTTTTTCCACTATTCTCTATAAATCTTATGCATTTCTTTAAAGAGACAAAATTTTAGCTTAAATAAAGAGGAGTTTTCTTTACATGATCAGTGAAAAGTATAAAGTATAATTATTACTTTCCCTTAGAAATTACATGCAAGTATACCAAAAAAATTTCAGCTGTAGATTTCTTTCCCTGACATTGCTTGATTTATTGTGATTTCGAATATAAAATTGCAAATTTAATGAGCCAAATACTAATATTTACATTAACAGAAGAGCAATAAATAAATAAATATGTCTGAAAAATAAAATAGCATCGTATTTCATTTCAACAAATAATGTATATTATAGGAGTACATATATCTCTGAAAAGCAATATTACTGTGCAATGTTCCTAACAGATGCTCTCAACCCTATTATAAGTTTATATAATGATTAGTGAAATTAATGTTTTACACAATTTTTTTTTATGTTAGCTAATCTATAGTTAAAAGATTCATTACGTATTGCCATTAATATAAAGATATTTTAATTATTTTTGAACTTTTGCATTTTAATCTTTATACAATAAATATTGAATAATTATTTTGATATAGAAATAACTGAATATCAATATAATTCATATTTTAACTTTTCTGGTACTAGAATATTAAATTGCAGTAAAGGAAAAGATATTCATGTGTGTGAAACTATTTTTCATTTATGTTTATAATTTATGCCGTTATGTGAAATATCTTGCTATATTTCTGTGATCTATCGATTTTAATCTTGTATATCAAAAATGACAAAAAAAAGTAAATAATTAGAAGAATACCAAATATGGAGTTTTATTGAATTTAATAAATTCATTCAATTTTTTGTTTTGCAGAAACTGGAAGCAGTTTCGAAAGGAATTTGAACCTGGAATACCTTTCATACATTTGTAGTGACATGAAAAAGGCTTGTGTTAATTCACAAAGGAGAGTGACTATTTTAAGGGCTCTTCTTAAGTGAGACAAAAGATGCAATTCGGATTATGACCTGAAACTTGTGAGCTTGGTCGTTTTCCATGATCTTCTGGCAATAAATGATTTTTCTGTATATGTATTTTCTATGGAAATTTGAGGATTCATGCTGGAGAAAAACTCATAATTATATTTTTGATATTATTATTTCCATTCAAATTTTGGGTGTGTGTGTGTGCGCCAAAACCATCTCTTAACGTATTTTAATTCATTTTAGAAAGGATCATGATTGTAAAAAAAAAAAAAAAAACTAAATGTAACTAAGTAAGTGATCTGTTTAAAAAATAATTTATTTTAGGCTTGTTTTAGATGGGAAGTTTTTTTAAATCTAAATTTCTATAAAGTTTTGGTTTTCAAATTCTTTTATTTTTCTAACTTTTTTTATTTGCATTAAGAGGTTTCTTTGTGGTTAAAATAAGAAACAACTTAAATAAGTTAGATGTTTGTAAACTAAATCTAGCAAATGCTGAAAAATATTATTTTCAACACTAAAATAATATTTAAAATCTAAGATTATAAAGAATATTTATAATCAATTATCAAAATTAACCTTTTATATTGTTCATCCAAGTTAGATTTACACCTTTTTTATTTTGATGTATAAGTTTTACTTTTGAAATTCCTAGAATTAAGTTTGTTTTCTAGTTGTATTTTTAAATTGTATTGATGAAACTAAATTTTTCTCCTTGTTTTGTACTTTCTGAGAAGAAAAAAGACAAATATTTTGTAAAAATGTAGTGTAAAACCTCTTTTTAAACATAAAATATCTACCTTTCTTTTAATATTTGAAAATACGTAAATAATACAATCATTGCTATAGCTACTTATTTTAATGTATTTGAGTGATTAACAATCTGTTTAGATTTTTTTAAATAAATGTATTTTATGACATAAATTTATTATCCTATGTATTATGTTTATAAAATTCATTTTTGTGTTAATTTACCTATCAGTACTCAATATTTTCATACTCAAATTCCTATGAACTATTATTTTTAAATCTGATAAAAAATGTGAGTAGTAAAATATCAAATTTGCTATTCTATTGAATTTTACAAAAAGTTGATATTTCTTTGTGTGTATAATTGCCTTAAATAAATCCACTCACATTTTTATTTTATTTTCAGATGTTGGCTGCAGTTTTAAATGCACTTTTAAGATATAGAAGTGTTCCTTTTATGATTACCACTCATCACATCTTATAACTCGCACTCTAGAACGACCTTATAAATTCCCTTTTCAATGTGGCAAATCATTTATCATCACAGAGCAAGCAAAATATAACTGAGGAGAAACCTAACTGCATACTTAAAATTAGTTATATAGAGTTAATTTATAGAAAAAAATATATATTCTTTTAATTTTGTATGAAAATTATCTTCAAATTATTTGATTTTGAGAATTTTTTTTGCAAGGATTTGCATTGGAAAATTTGTTTGATATTAAAATAAAAACTTATGTTGTTATATTGGATAGTTTACTTTTTTTGTTAAATAAATTATGATAAATATTTATTTTTAATTGGAATGTATAATGAAGTGTAATGTGAATGTGCAATTGACATGAATGTGTAATAATTCTTTCTATTTTTGTATATTTTTAAAACAATTGAACTATATTCATATGAGATTTTCTACTTATATACTTTATATTTTTCAAAGAATTTCTTATTCCAAACTACTCATTATTTTTTATTTAATTTAAATTTTGTATCCATTGTTATTGCTCTTTAAAATTTTATTCATTATTATTTTATCTTTATGATCTACTGGGTTTAAACATTTTTTAAAATTTGTACTATAAAATTATTCAATATATAATTTTAAAGTTAATAAGAAATATTCTATTTTTTTTTTCTATTGATGAAATATGTATAAATAAATGCCTCCTAATTTTTGTTTTCTTTTGTAGATATTGGTTGCAGTTTTGAAGGGAGTTTGAAGACATTCTTGTGTCCTTATTGTGAATACCGCTCTCCATACCTTTCTGCTGTGAAAAGGCATGTTTTAACTCACACTGGAGAGCGACCTTTTAAGTGTCCGTTCCAGTGTGGCAAAGCATTTAATCAGAGCAGTCACATGAAGGCTCATATGAGGACTCACACTGGAGAGAGCCTTTTCCCATGTACTTCTGGTGAAAAAAGTTTTTCTTGCAAAGATAAATTGTATCAACATACAAGGACTAATACTTGAGAAAGAACCTACAAATGCCCTATTTGTTCCAAAGTGTTTTCACTGAATTCTCACTTAAAGCAACTTACAAAAATTTATCAAGGAAAGGATCACCAAGGCTTTTTCCCTTTGCTTTATTTTATTTGCAGCTGTGCTTCTTGGTTTGAGCTTGAAAGGATCATTTAAAGATATATCAACAATGTGCAGTCTTAGTAGAAAATGATTCTAATTGATTGAGTCAACGGAATTTAGTATTGTTTTAATAAAGCTTAGTTTCTAGTAATGCTGTTTGTGTACCTAGTGATATAATTTTCTTCAATGCTTAGTGTAATTGAATATGAATAAAAATTATATCGTAATGTACTTAATTACAAATGATTGGCCTAAGTTGGGTACACAAAAGATGACACAACAATAGGAATAAAATTAATCAGACTTTCAAATCGGGAACTCTAGTATAGGACATTGAATTGTATATCTTTCTATATATATATTATTTTTTTTAATGAACATGTAAATGAGGACTCATACTGGAGTACGTGCGTTCAAACACAATGCGAGCTTCACTACTTTTCTCTGATTATTGAAAGTATTTAAAGATTCGTTCATAAAATAATCACGTTTGTGGAAGACAGTAAATATAACCAAGGTGATCTTGTTCTCTTAAAAATTAATTTTATAGATTTGTTTCAGAATTTCTTTTCTCGCTCTCTGTTTTAGCTTGGTATGAAAATTATTTTGAAATAATTCAATTTTGACATTTTGTTAGTGATTTGCATTTGGAGGTCTGTTTGATGTTAAAATAATAAACTAATGTGTTGGATATTTTATTAAAGTAGAAAACCTTTACTTGCTTAATAAGACATTTGAGGGGTTTTTTTCCCCATTTTTTTTATTAGCAATCTTTAATCTTAGCAGAAGTGGATTCTGACAAATGAATCAACGTATTTGATATATATTTTTAATAAGGCTTTATTTTTGAAAAATATTGTTTGTTGCTCCCTGTGCTGCTAGTAGCCTTAACTTTTTAACTGTAAGTGTAAATAATTATGAAAAAAATTATATTTTAATAAACCTTCTTACAAAAAGGCTGTAAAAGTATTGTAGTCAACAAATGGTATAACAATACAGACCAACAATTACACTTTCAAATTGTACACTCAGGCACTAATCGTACGCATGCATTGTTTTTAGTGGTCTAGCACACTCTAGAAAAAAGGAATGCATAGTTCTTTATTATAGTTGTAAAAGTGGGGTTGTGTCTGTAATTAGCATGCTAATGTAGTTATCTTTAATTGGCCAAATTGTAGATAATTAGTGTTATTAAAAATCAATTATTACAATCTAAGGAACCCTTTTATTAGATCTGATTTTTTTTCTATATTTTAATCTTTAAAAAAAAAAAATCTTCAGTAAATGATTTCATGTCTGCTAAAAGTGGTATAAACTATTTTTATTGTTATTTTAATTAATCAATTTCTAAGGTTTCAATTCTGTAGATCCCAAATAGTTTCAAATTAACTTCCAAAAATTACTAAAAAAAATTTTTTTTTTCCTAAATGTTTCATTCATGTAAAAAACTATGAAAAATGATAATTAATTACTTATCTCTCAGTTTCCAAAATGTAAAATTTATTTTCTCCTTTTTTACTTAAATAATTTTTTGTTGTATCAAATTTCTTGATTATATATATACTATTGTATATCTAATATCATGTCAAAAACTTATGCAAACGAATTGTTGAATATATGGATTTATTCAATTTAATGAAATTTTTATATTTCTTTATGTGTGCATTCAGAATTCCATAAATGAATTAACATCTTTTTTTGTCACTTTCTTTTGCATATGTTAGTAGCCCCTTTTAGAAGCAATTTGAAGATACATGCTAACCTTTTGCAAATACTACTCAACCAAATTTAGTCGCATGTTTGACTTACACCATAAAATTCATTTGGTATTAATCCAAGGAAACAGAACAAATTAAGGACACTCAGAGATAAGTAATTTATATACTGTAAAGGTATTTAAAAACATTTCCTCTAAAATGTCAATAAATAAATTATTTTGCCTTTGTAACTTGCATGCGAAAAGAACTTTCAGCATATATTGCTGTAGTTACTTTATATATTCTTTTACTTAATATTTTCTTATTACATACTTTATGTTGAATGTTATTTTATTAATTAAATTAAATAATATTATTCTGTTTACTAAATTTATATATATTACTATAGTAGGGCACTTTATAATGCAGAATAATGTTTTGTTTTCAGTTTTGTTTTGTGCTATTATATTATTTTGATTCTTTTTCAATTAATTGCTATTTTATTATACAGATTTCATTTTGCTTTCATTAGTGTATATTTGATATCTAGATTTTTTGAAACAACAATTATTTGAATGTGTGAAAATATGAGAACTGGTACAGTTTGTTTCATGTAGTGAATTATTATTTTATTCATTTTATTGTGTTCGCTTATTTTATGTTTGACTTGAATTTCTTGTTATTTCTATAAGCCATTTTGCATATATCTTTAACAAATAAATTAAGCAATAAGCATTATGAATACAATTTAATTTAATATTTGTATATATACATTAACATATATAATACAATAACATGTTTATTATATATACAATGACCACACACATGTATATATCTATCTATATATATATATATATACACACACACATTTTTAAGATATTACATTTTTTGTGCTGAACTCTAACAATTAGCCTGGATTTATTTATGGTTATTATTTTCTTTTGTAGGTATTGGTTTTAGTTTCGAAGGCAAATTGAAGATGCACCATTGCCCCTTTTGTGAATATCGCTCACCCCATCTCCGTGATGTGAAAAGGCATATTTTAACTCACACTGGAGAGCGACCTTTCAAGTGTCCATTTCAATGTGGCAAAGCATTTACTCACAGCAGTTCCCTGAAGGTCCATCTTAGAATTCACACCGGAGAACGCCCTTTTCAATGCTCTATTTGCAGCAAAAAATTTTCTCGTAAAGCTGAATTGAACAAACACATAAGGACTCATACTGGACAACGCCCTTTTCCATGTACTTCTTGTGCAAAAAGATTTTCCCGTAAAGATGCTTTGAATAGACATATGAGGATTCATACTTAAGGACAACCCTACAAATGCCTTATTTGTCTTAAAACATCTTCACGGAATTGTCACTTAAAGCATCATACAAAAATTTATTGAGGAAAGTGTTGCACTGCGATAAATGAAGCACCATGTACATCATTAGTGTTATTAAAAATATTTTACAATCCAAGGAATCCTTTTATTAAATATGATTTTTTTCTACATTTTAACCTTTAAAAAAATAAATCCTCAGTAAATGATTTTATCTCTGATTACAATGATATTAAACTGTTTTTTGTTATTTTAATTAATCAAATTTAAGGTTTCAGTTCTGTGGATGCCATCTAATTTCAGATTAACTTGTTAAAATTACTATAAAAAAATTTTTTTTTAATGTTTCATTCATATAAATTTAAAAAAAAAATATGATAAATGATATTTTGCAATTTTCATAATATAAAATTTATTTTCACCTTTTTTTACTTTCATAATTTTTGTTGTGCCAAATTTCTTGTTATATATATATGAACTATTGTATATATTATATCAAAAACT
Source organism: Caerostris darwini (assembly GCA_021605075.1). Classification (NCBI taxonomy): domain Eukaryota; kingdom Metazoa; phylum Arthropoda; class Arachnida; order Araneae; family Araneidae; genus Caerostris; species Caerostris darwini. The sequence goes on from BPLQ01012270.1 coordinate 42,459, forward strand.
CATGCAATCAAATTACTGAATATACAGATTTATTTAATTTTATGAAATTTTTATACTTCTTTATGTGTGAATTCAGAATATGTATAAATGAATTCACTTCTTTTTGTTTTGTCACTTTCTTTTACATATGTTAGTAGCAATTCGAAGATACATACCAACCTTTTGCAAATACTGCTCAACCAAATTTAGTTTCATGAAAATGCATATGTGCTTTAAATACTTGCAGCATAAAATCAGTATCAATCCAATGAAACTGAACACATTAGGGACACTCCGAGATAAGTAATTAAAATACTGTAAAGGTATTTAAAAACCTTTGCTCTAAAATGTCAATAAATAAATTATTTTGCCTTTGTAACTTAGATTCAACATTTCAAAAGAACTTTCAGCATAAATTGCTGCAGTTACTTAATATTTTCATATGATTGCATACTTTATGTACAATGTAATTTTATTAATTAAATTAAATATTATTCTGTTTACTAAATTTGAATGTATTACTATGATAGGGCACTTTATAATGCAGAATAATGTGTTATTTACAGTTTTCGATTCATGTTATTTTATTTTGATTCTTTTTCAATTATTTAGTATTTTATTATACAGATTTTATTTTGCTTTCATTGGTGTATTTTTTATGTATTTCGATACAGCAATTATTTGAATGTGTGAAAACATATATATATAGCACATTTTGGAATTCTTTTCATCTGAAATTGTATAATTTAAATAAAATAAATCTTACTGCAGTCGGAAGTCTTCGAGGACTTCTTTTTTCTACCCTATTAAGCCACTGTGTTTGAATTTGCCTGATTGTCGGTTTTTCACATGATCGGTGGTCAAACTATGGTTGTTTAAATTTGTCTCTGACAAAGCAGTATTCAGATGTGAGATAAAGCATGATCAGCATTATAGTTAAAAGGTTTTTTGGGGTTAGGGGTAATAAATGTTATGTTCTTATTATGATGCAGAGATTGATAAATTTAAATTCATATTTGGAAAAGTACTTGTATCCAATATTGGCAATCTGAGAACTGGTACAGTTTGTTTCATGTAATGAATTATTATTATTTTGTTCATTTTATTCCTGTGTTTGAGTTGAATTTCTTGTTATTTCTGTAAGTTATTTTGTATAAATCTTTTACAAATTTAATAGCTTTATATTTTATGTATACATGAACATATATAATACGATAACATGTTCATTATATTATATTATATATATATATATACACACACACACACATTTACATTTTTTGTGCTGATCTCTAAAGGCCATAAATAAATCCAGGCTAATTGTTATTTTATTTTGCAGGGATTGTTAGCAGATATGAAGGCAATGTGAAGATGCATCAATGCCCCTTTTGTGAATACCACTCATATATACTTAGTCATGTGAAAAGCCATGTTTTAACTCACACTGGAGAACGACCTTTTCAATGTGCTATTTGTAGCAAAAGATTTCGTCGTAAATATGCATTGAGTAGACACATGGGGATTCATACTTGAGGACGACCCTACAAATGCCTTATTTGTCTCAAAGCATTTTCACGGAATTCTCACTTAAAGCAACTTGCAAAAATTTATCGAGGGAAGGGTTGCTGAGGCTTCTTTCATTTGCAATATTTTACAAGTAGCAAAGCTTTCTCCTTGTATGACATTTTGAGGGCCATTTAAAATCAGATCAGAAATGTGTAATCTTGGTGGAAGAGGATCCTGTTTGATAAATCAATTCATTTAATAAAGCTTGTTTCTAGTAATCTTATTTTTTTAAAATCATTAATGTATTTGAGTGTAAATAGAAATTCTGTTGTAATATTCCTAAATAGTCATGGATTTCCAAAGTTAGGTAATAACAAAAATTTTAAGATTTGTTTGAGTTCCAAATATTTGCTCATCTTTGAATAAATTTATGTCATTATATTTGAATCTTTATTTAATTTTCAGTTAATACTATTGTATTTCTGTAGATCATTGCACATTATGGGATCATATAAAAGTTATTGATAGAATGGGCAAACAAAACAATTTACAAATTCTTCAATAAATCATTTTATTTATTCCAGTATTAAGGATTTTATAGGGAAGCTTTCCTAGAAAAAAAATATTAGTAATCAAATGATAAAGCTGAAATTTGTACTTATTTCTTTTTTAACTTTGTAAATGTGAACAAAGTGCATCAATACAATCTCCAGTGGGAATCCATGAAAATGTTTTACTTCTAGGTCCGACAAAGTTAGAAGAAAATTTATTTTATACACATGGTTTTTATTTTCTTTGCTTTTACTTAAGTTTACTATTGTTGAAGTATCTTAAAATTCAAATATATTTTATTATTTTTAGTTTGAAATTCATAGCATGAAAACGTTTAAGTATAATGAATGAAATAAATCCATTGCATTTTATCATTTGAGAAACATCAATCTACCACAACTGTATTCATTGTAATTTTCATCCTTTTATTTCTGGCAAAGTAGACAAAGATTTCTTTTGTAAGGAACTCTTTGTCAGTTAAGTAACTTTTCTGCTTTGTAGAATAATATATTTTTCTTGCTGGCAATTATAATATTCTAAATCTTAAAATATCAAAGGTGGCCAAAAGCCACTCAATTTAAAAATTAAAATTTGTATCATTTTATTATTATTTCAGATTCAATTAATTAGTATTTTATTGTATAGATTTCTTTTTGCTTTTATTAATGTATTTTTGGTACCATAATACAGACAAATAGTTACACTTTCAAATTTTTACTTTGTAGCTCTAGTTGAGAGCAGGAAATTAAATTGTATAATCTTTCTTATTCCTGTAGTTATTTTATATAGCATTATTAAAAAAAACTTAAACTCCACTGAACCATCTGTTTTCTATATTTTTTATTCAATTTTAATTTTGTATCCATTATTATTTTATTGATATAGATTGCAATATATATATATATATTATGTTTACACCTCTGAATAAAAAAAAAAATTTATGAAATTTTTAATTTAACAAGATATTGTTACTTTTCTTTTTGTGAGTTAAATTCTGATATCTGTAAATAAATCCACTCTTAATTTTTGTTGTTTTCTTCTGCGATACTGAACGAAGTTTAAAGATGCTATTGTGAATACTGCTCATCCATTTTTAGTTAGGAAAAGAGAAATGCTTTAATTTTGACTGGAGAGACACATTTTCAATGTTCTTCGTGTTTAAAAATATTTTCTTATAAAAATAAATTGATAAAAATAATATGAGAACTATACTGGAGAGAGCCCTTTCCAAGGTACTTTTTTTGTATCCAAAGAATTTTCTCAAAAAAATTATAATCAGTGAATATAAAAATTAATTATAAAAATCATAAGAGAAAGGCTGGTGAAGTTTTTTTTTTAGGAGACAATTATATTAAAAATGTTTATTGTGGGGCTAATTATATGTTTGAAAATTTGATTTTTGTCCATTCGTTTTGATTCTTATAAATAAATTTTACTTTTAAATTAATTTGATTTTTAAAATATTTTTTTTTATAAAAAACTACATATTACTTTACATTTTATAAAGTCAATGTAATAAAAATTAGTTGTAATGATGGTAGACATTCAATATTATTGGGAAATAAAATAGATATTTAGTGCATCATATTCTTTTTTATGAGCAAAACAAACTGTTTAATATGTCAAAAGGAACTGGGTTATATACATGACAGATGACCAACATAACATGTTATGCATGACCAACTCTTTTAACTTTGTTTGTATAAAAATTTATGTTCTGTGCAATTTCACATATAAATTCACTTGTTCTATTGAAATGGAGATATTTTAAATGTATTTTCTAAATTTGTATATTTTAATATTTGCAGAATGAGTTCTAATAATATTTTGTCAGTAAAATAATTTAATATCTATTGTTTTTCTTTATATTTTAATTCATGAAGCAACAATATTATATTTCAGAGAATCCACCCCCTGTTGTAGAATTATTAATTAAAATAACCATAAAAAATGCTTCAAATTTGCTTATATTTATAATTATATTCGGGTAAAATTTAAACAGAAATATTTAAAAAATATTCTTGAGAAATTAGTCAATGATGGAACAGTTTACAAGCATGATATCATAAGAAATGGTAAACAAAAATTCTTAGTAAATGTATTTTTTTGTATTTAGCGATTTTATATTAACATCAATAAAAGATTTTGTCCCGATATTGGCAATCTGAGTGCCAATACATTATATTTCAGAAGATTAGACTTGTCCTAGTCTTTTATTATACTCATAAGACTAATCTTCTGAAATATAAGCTATATATGATTTATTGTATGCAAAATATTTTATCAAAAAGGTGAGCAATGAAAATGAAATATATTTAATTTAATATATTCTTCACATTTTTTTATGTATGAATCTCTTAACATCCAGCCATGAATCCACCTTTGTTTTTTATTATTTTGTTTTATATAAGTGCATTGAAGTTGCAGTTTAAAAATCTTCAACACAACCCTTTTTTGCCTTCCCCTCTGCTCAATCAAACAAAGTCATGGAAAAATGTAAGTTTCAACAAAAGATTAAGAACATAATTGGAGGTACCATTTAAAAATCTTTTGCTCTAAATTCTTATCAGTTATTAAATTACAAGTATTTTACCTTTGCTACTCAGTTTCAGTGTCTGTAAAGAATTTTCAGCAAAATTTTTCTTGTGTTTATTGGAAATCTATAATTAATGTATAGAGCCTATTGCAATTTAATTATGAATTTTTTTAATTAAAAGATTTTTAAGCTAATTAGGAGAAAAGGAATCAAGGAATTTATTGCATTTCGGAGGATAAATGTTGTTGTGGAATTAATGAACTTTAACTTACTCAAATAATTTTTGGAAGGCAAATTCCAAACAATGAATTATGCACGAAATCACATTTGTTTTCAAACATTTTAGAAATGAGTGCTAACATGATAGACTTCTGACATGAGTTGAGATATAACTGATATATTAAAAATTTTGCTCTATGAAATGTATTTTATTTTTCCAAGTTATAATGAATGCAACAAAGATTCTAAATGGATGACGATGAAATAAATTGTATCCCAATACTGACAATCTAATAACTAACATGTTATATTTATAACAACCAATTATTTTTTGTACTTTATTTCTGTATTTATTATTTTTTTATTGTCTTGAATTTCTTGATGTTATCCCAGATTTATTGTTTTTAAACCTTTCTATCTAAAGTTATGCAGTAATATTATTGAATCTGAATATTTATTGAATTATCTACATCTTATTGTACTTAAAATTATAATATCCATAAATAAGTCCAGGATAATTCTTATTTTCTTTTACAGCAATTGTTAGCAGATATGAGGACAATGTAAAGATACATCAATGTCCCTATTGTGAATACTACTCCCCTCATCTCAGTGCCATGAAAAAGCATGTCTTAATTCACACTGGAGATCGACCTTTTGATTGCCCGCTTCAGTGTGGCAAAACGTTTACTCAGAAAAGTTCCCTGCAGAGTCATATGAGGACTCACACTGGAGAGCGCCCTTTTAAGTGTCCGTGTGGCAAAGCATTTTGTCAGGAAACCAACCTGAAGCGCCATCTGAGGACTCACACAGGAGAACGTCCCTTCAAATGTCCTGATTGTTCCGTGGGATTTTCTCGGAGTTGTCACTTGCAAAGACATATCAAAACTCATGCAAAGAAGGATCAAAATGTATTATTTTAAGAGAAATTGATTCTGTCCATGATGATAATAAATATGATGAAAACTTTACTTTATAAAATTTAATTTTTACATAATTTATCTGTATTCACTTTTCTCCTCTTTTTTTTTAAGTTCTTTTACTTTTAAGGAATTTTTCATGAAATATTTTTTCACATTAGTATCTTACATGATTACTGGAATAAATGTCTTAAAATTAGCAGTTTAAAAATATACAACCCAACCCTTTTTTGCTCAACCAAACGAAGTCACAGAAAAATGCAAGTTTCAATTAACAGCAGACATTTCATTTGGTATAAGTCTGAGGGTCTGATGATTTCGAACAGATTAAGAACATAATTGGAGGTACCATTGTATCCAAAATAATTAGAATGCAGTGAAGGCATTTAAAAACTTTTGCTCTAAATTCTTATCAATTATTAAATTACAAGTATTTTACCTTTACTACTCAGTTTCAATGTCTCTAAAGAATTTTCAGCAAAATTTTTCTTGTGTTTATTGGAAATCTATAATTAAAGTATAGAGCCTATTTTAATTTAATTATGAATTTTTTCCATTTCGGAAGTTAAAACCTTGTTGTGGAATTAATGAATTTTAACTTACATAATTTTTAGAGGGCAAAATCCAAGTAATAAATTATGCACGAAATCACTTTTTAGAAATGAGTGCTAACATGATAGATTTCTGACATGAGTTGAAGTATAATAGGCATCATATTAAAAATTTTGCTCTATGAAATGGGTTTTATTTTTCTAAGTTATAATGAACGTAACAAATATTCTAAATGGACGAGGATGAAATAACTTGTATCCCAGTACTGTCAATCTAATGATTAACATGTTATATTTATAACAACCAATTATTATTATTATTTTTTTTTTTTTACTTTATTTCTGAATTTATTATTTTTTATTGTCTCGAATTTTGTAATTAAAGTTATGCATTAATGTTATTGAATCTCAATATTTATTGAATTTACTAAATTATCTACCACTTATTGCGCTTAAAATTCTAATATCTATAAATAAGTCCAGGTTAATTCTTATTTTCTTTTACAGCAATTGTTAGCAGATATGAAGACAATGTGAAAATACATCAATGTCCCTATTGTGAATATCACTCACCTCATCTGGGTACCATGAAAAAGCATGTCTTAATTCACACTGGAGATCGACCTTTTGACTGTCCTTTTCAATGTGGCAAAGCATTTTGTCAGGAAGCAAACCTGAAGCGTCATCTGAGGACTCACACAGGAGAACGTCCCTTCCAATGTCCTGATTGTTCCATGGGATTTTCTCGGAGTTGTAACTTGCAAAGACATATTAAAACTCATGCAAAGAAGGATCAAAATGTTTTATTTTAAGAGAAATTGATTCTGTCCAATGATGATAATAAATATGATGGAAACTTTATTGTATAAAGTTTTGCTTTTTAAAGAATTTTTCATGAAATATTTTATTCTGGAAAATAAGGTTTCATAAAGTTTTAATTTTGTACTTATGGAATATGCTTAACATCTATCTTTAAATTTTATTATTATTATAGATATTATTAAGTTTTTTTTTTTTTTATTCCCCCAAAAATCTGGAACAGAAAAAAATTTATTTATTTAGTAAATTATGTAATCAAATTCCTTTATAAAATATAAAATTGATTATTCTCATGTAATCAAATAAATTCCTTAGCATTTAACTAATAATTATTAATCCACTAATTATGAATATATATATATGTACGAATAATGATTGTATATCTGCTATACTACTTTTGCAATGAATGCTCTCCATGATCGAAATTTCTTATCCAGTGTATTTGTGAAAATCGCCAGAAAGAATTCATTTTAGGATTTTTACCTGCCCATTTATTCAGATAGCTTTTTTGAAAATAAAGGAAATCATTAATTTTATGTATTTGGTTAATTTACCTTTTTTTTTCTTCCAGAACACGTAGTGATTCTTTTTTATAAATTTCTGGTATATCTGTCATAGGAAATCATGAATGTATTTTATAATAATTTATCATTGTTATTAAAGTGATAGCATTTTCCTTGTTTGCATTATAGCATATGTATTTTAGAAATATGTTAACTCATTTATAATAACCAATAACCCTGAATGGACAAATTATTAGCCATGCGATGCTCGTGCTCTCTTTCGTATTGTGCCGTGCTAATGTTAGAAATCAACTTTATGCAGAATTTAATCACATGTGCGGAAAGAAAGGCTCATGATCTTTCCTGGAAATGTGCTCTGTTTGAAGACATTTATGTTAAATATGTATTAATGATATGTGCGATGATGATATTAATGATATGTATGATGATGATATTAATGATATGTATAATTGAATCATAGATAATTTTTTTGAGAATAATAAGAAAAATTAATTTTCAATGTTTGATATTTATTTAAGTGTTGTTGTTAACCCTAAAAAAATATACTTGTCCACATAACATTTAATTCTATAAAAAGGCTTTAATTATACTCATTTAATTTTTTCCAACCAAATTACTTAGAAAAGTAACAAAGCTTCGATAAACATTTAATTTTTCATTCACCATTTCCTTTAAAGAATAACTTGTGCTTAATAGCCATAGATTTACATGTTGTTCTGAAGACAAATTGTAAATTAAATGAGCCAAAAATTAGTTGTAATATATCAGTTTACTAAAAAGTCTTGAGACATTAAATGGTAAATCAGTGGACAATATTCTTCTATGTAATTAGAAGAAATTGTGTGATATACATATATTTAGGAATGGAAACGAATCAGAATGAGAGTGATGATAAATTTTATTATAATTAATACCCTCATTGTATGTCGCTCCTTTTAATACATTGCCAGGTTACTCGTATTGAAAATCTGTTACAGTTTATCTCTCCTACGTATTTCTTTCTGGTTCATTACTTTTCCATTGTCTCCATTTTTTTTTTATCTCTGAGTTATTTGTACGAAATTTAAGGTAAAAAATGAGTAATAAACACTGGATATAATTATTTTTTTAATTTATTAAATTCTTCGTATGTGAAATTCTAATATTTATTAATAATCATGTCTAATTTTTTTTTTCTTTTGTAGAGGCTGTTAACAGATTTGAAGGAAATCTGAAAATATTTCAGTGTCCCTTTTGTGAATATTACTCATGCAATCGTATTGACGTGAATAGGCATATCTTAACTCACACTGGAGAGAAACCTTTTAACTGTCCGCTTCAGTGTGGCAAAGCATTTACCAAGAACACTGACCTGAAGCGTCACCTGAGGACTCATACCGGGGAGCGCCCTTTTCAATGCTCTTCGTGTGAGAGAAGATTTTCTCGTAAAGATGCTTTGGCTGAGCACATGAAGATTCATACTGGAGAACGACCCTACGGTTGTACCATTTGTCCCAAAGCGTTTTCACAGAATTCTCAATTGAGACAACATTTAAAAACTCATGAAACAAAAGGTCATGAAGTTTAATGGATGGGGGAAATTATCCAAGTAAGACATTAATTGTGATGCTAATTGTACATTCGGAAAAATGGATTTTTAGACTGTTCATCGTAATTTAATTCAACTTTGCACTTTTGTTTGTTTTATTTTTCAAATACTTTGTTTTTTTTAAAGTAGTTTCCCGTAAAGGATTGTATAATATGACTTCATTTTTATTAAATCAAATCAACAAAATTAGTTATACTCTAAATTATATTTTTTTCCATTTAAATCGTGATGTAGAAAAGTAACAAAGCTTTAATAATCCCTTAAGATTAACATAGTTTATGGAATGTTTTCTTTGATAGTATTACATTTTTTAAAGCAGAATTTTAAAAATATTTCAGACTGATTTGATTTTGTAGATTTTTTAAATATTTTCCTTTTCTATATGTCATTAACAGAAAATTAAGAATAGCTATTTCCATTGAAAATAAAATGCGAGTCTGCATCATAATTTGAGAGTTCATTTTATTTTTATCATCTGCAGATTTGCATGCTGTTATTCTGAAAATAAAAATCTTATAATTAATGAGCCCAAAACTAGATAAATAAATATTGTTGTAAATTAGATAATTAGTGCATTATATTCTTTTCTATGAGCAAAGGAAATTGTGTAATATGTAAAAAGGAATGATTTATTTTTTTTATTTTCAAGATTGTTTATTTCATCCATTGACAAAAAAGTACCAAAACATATCCCAGAAATAATAGAATGTAATAAATAAGTTTTACATGAATTTTTTTTTTCATTGTGGCTTATATACATCAATTTTGGTCATTTTAAATTAATTAATTTTTTTAAATCTTTTGGCTTATATATAGATCTGCTTATATTTGAAAATATGCAATTATTTTTCGATTGAATCTTTTTGAATTAATAAATATTTTATTATAGATTTCATTGTGCTTTTATTCTGGGATACATTTTTATTAAGATATTTTGCTATTTTCTACAATAATTATTTAAATTAATGAAATCAAGTTATTGTTCAAGTTTCTTTTTTCATATTGCATATTCTTTATAACACAGAATATTTTCTCTTTGCTAAACAAACGTTTGTTTGAAGATTTTAAATATTTTGTGAAACCGTTTACTTACAATGCTTTTGCAAATATATTTCCAAAATAATACTTTTTAAAAAAGCAGCTGACGCAGTTAGAATGTTCAGAAATGAAAGAGGATCATCAGACATTGCAAATGCACAGCATAAATCAACTTCTATAATTTAATTTTGGAAAAAGCGTGATATTGAAGAATCATATTCTGGAAGTGCAAGCAATTTGCGGTCTACTCATGAATGTAATGAAAGTTATCTAAACTTTGGTTTCACTTGTAGCGGAACTGAAGATCATCATTTGCCACTATGTTTAATATGTGGATGTAAAATGGAAAATGAATCATTACATCCTAGTAAATTAGGTAAGCATTTACATGATATATCTGTAAATTTTTCAAGAGATTATCCAGCAACAATAAAAGAGGCAAATTCTTTTAAAAATGGACAGATAAAGTTCTCCAATTTAAGTTCTCATGCATTCATTCAAAGTATATTTAAAGAAAAATTGTTTATTGCCAAGCCTCTGACAAGTTTCAGGTCATAATCTCAATTGTTTCTTTTACCACACTTAAGAAGGATCCTTAAAATGGTCTCTCGCCTTTATGAATTAACACAGGCATTTTTTTTTTTCATGTCACTATAAATATAACAGGCATTCACAAATGGCTCATTAATGTATTTTCAAATTGCCTTCAAACCAAAAAATGGGTGCATTTATGCATATGTTAAAGAGTTTTACATACATTAAAATGTAGAGAATTTATTAATTAAATAAAACTCCATATTTGGTTATTTTTCTATATTTGTTTCTTATCATTCTTGATATGCAAGATTAAAATTAGTGGATCACAAAAAAAATAGCATGATATTTTACATAATGGCATAAATAATGAACACTTAGAAAATGAGAATTTCACATGCATGAATATTTTTTGCTTCATTCACTTTAATACAATATTCTTATCTTTCTCATCTTTATAACTTAAAAATGTAAAATAAATTTTTAGAGCTTATAAATTTTATTATGACTGTTATTATTTCTTATTTTATATGTAAAAACTGCCAATTCATCAAATTCTAAAAATCATAATAATATGAAAAAAAAAATTTTTTTTTGATGGCATTGAAGTATGTTTTTAGTAAGTGAATCAGCCAACAGGTGGGATTCACACAGGAACATAAAATTATTAATTGATAAATTATAATATAAATAGCATACATATGTTCAGTTATTTTCATATCAAAAAATTATGCAGCGTTTGTTATGTGAAGATTAAAATGCAAAAAATCGCAAATAATTGAAATATCTCTATTTTAATGCATTTCATTATAATATTTGGGTACTTATGTATTAACGATACCTTGGCGACAGTTGCGCCAATAAAGAGCACACGCGCCAACCGCATCCACAGATTTGGCGGTTTTTAAGCGGCGCCAATCTACACTTAAAATTTTTGTTCCAAATAATAAAATATATAAAACACTTCATTTAAAATCAAAACGCTTTCAAAATTCAAAACACTTTCATCAATTTCCATAATGCAATCTGGTCCACCTACCTTCTTTTTTGGTTTATTCTCCATATCCAAGACACATAATTCACGCGTGTAATTGTTCCAAGCTATAACAGTTTTATCCGATACATCAAGTTGCTTTTCACAAAATTTAATCGACGTCAACTCCTAGCACCAGCAGTATATGAATCTCAAAGCTGTACAAAATGGAATTCTGCTTCCCTCAAACCAGTTGTCTTTTCTAAGTCCCGCACGGTAAGCACACTACTGAAATTGCATTTCCAAAACTTACGTTTACCAAAATAAAGTTTCATGTCATGGGAATTGGGACATTTTCGTTGTTTTGGTAAAATATTTCGCTCCTGAAAAAATAAAATTGCATCTTGTTCTGTTTCTGGCAAATCCCAAATACGCATTTTCGTAGCACTACAAAATGGCGTCAAAACTCAGCAAATCTGCAGCTGTTAGATTGGCGCCACTTAAAAACCGCCAAATCTGTAGCTGTTAGATTGGCGACACTTAAAAACCGCCAAGGTATCGTTAATACGTAAGTACCTTTTGTTATTTTCATAAGTATATATATGCAAGTAGTAATTTAAAAAATATACATTTTTACATATACATACAGGCATTTAAAAAACTTTTGCTTTAAATACTTATCAGTTATTAAATGACGAGTATTTTAGCTTTCGCTACTCAGTTTCAACGTGTCAAAAGAATTTTCAACAGAAATTTTCTTGTGCTTATTGGAAATCTATAATTAATGTATAGAGCCTATTTTAACTGGTTTTTTTAATTAAGTGATTTTTAAGATAATTATTAGAGGATGTATTGCATTTTGGAGGATAAAATCTTGTTGTGGCCTGAGGAACTTTAATTTAACTTAATTGAATAATTTTTGGAGGGCAAATTCCAAATAATGAATTGTGCACGAAATCAAATATTTTTGAAGTGATTGCTGAACGTGACAGCTTTCAGAGGTCTAACTGCCGTACTATTAAATTTTTTTTGCTCTCCGAAATGCATTTTATGTTATAATGAAACGAACGAAAGATTCTAAATGGATGAGGAGGATACTAATGTGCCCAAAGAGTAAAACCAATTTTTATTTTATTTCAAAAACTCTTTATTTATTCTTCCAAATTTATTTCATCGCCTGCAAAGTAGTCCCCTCTGGACACAATGCACTTATGCCAATTTTTTTTCCAATCCTCAATGCATGCTAAAAAGTCATCGGCAGGGATTGCCTTCAAAGCGCGCGCCGATTCACGTTGGATTTCTTCAATTGACTCAAAACGATGTCCCCGGAATGGTCTTTTGAGTTTAGGGAATAGCCACAAGTCGCACGGTGTGAATACGGTGATTGTGGAACTATATAGATTTAATTTTTGGCGAAAAAGTCACGAAGAATCAATGCAGTGTGAGCTAGCGCATTATCGTGATGCAAAAACCAAGAGTTGTCTTCCCATAAATGTGGCCTATTTTTGCCAATAGCTTCACACAAACGACGCATAACACTCAAATAATAATTCTTGTAGACAATTTGACCCCGCGGAAGGAATTTATAATGCACCACACTACGGTAATCGAAGAAAGCTGTTAACATGACCTTGATTTTTGAGTGATTTTGCTTTTTTCGGTCTTGCTTCACTTTTGTCACGATATTCACTCGCTTGATCCGTGGTTTTCGGGTCGTAAGCATAAATCTAAGTCTCATCTCCAGTTATGATGCCTTTCAATTTGTCCTGATAATCAGCAAGCATCGCTTCAACGCGATGATGTTTTTCCAAAAAATTCACTGTTTGTACCGATCGAGATTTGACGCGTTTGAGGCCTAAAATGGATTTGACTGATCCTTTTGAAATTCCAACATCATCAGCAAGGTCTCTAATTGTAAATCGACGGTTTGCAAGCTCAAAATCTTTAATTTTTTGAACGTTAGCTTCATCGGTTGAGGTGGATGGTCGGTCAGAGCGCTATTCGTCTTCTGTGCCTTCTTTGAACTGTTTATGACACTTGTGAACATTTCTTTCCAATATAGGAATGCCTTCTGCAGCATTATATACGTTTCCGCAAACAAAATTGAATACAAGTTCTTTGCTCAATTAATTCGGACATATCAAAAATCGCCGGAATCAGTTTTAGCGTCTCCCAAAGCCACGCGTAACTCAAACACTAATGAATATTCTGATGAAATTTCGCACAGATGTCAAGGACAGTGCCAGCAACCAAAAAATGAAGAAAAAAAAAATGAAATTCCATATGTCTGGGAAATTTAAATTGAAAATTGATTTTACTTTTTGGGCACAGTAGTATAACTCGTATCCCAGTATTGACAATCTGATAAGTTTTTTTTTTATTTCCAATGACAAGGCAATACAAAAAGTAGGGAAATGCACACAAAAGAGTTAAAAAAAGTCGTCGTGTCAGGAGTCTCAGATTCGCCATTAAGCGCCAAGTAACGATGGAATTGAACTCGATTCGTTAGTAATGCCAAATCAAACAAAGAATGTAGTTTAATTCATCAAAAAATCCCATTGCAATGTAGATGTTCATTGGATCAGTGCTTTTTTATTGGGACACCAGCATTCCATTGCAATGCATGCAGGCCAACCAGTTAGAATAGCAGCGAGAGCTCGCGCCAAAAACTGTAGACCATTTAGCAGTATCGAACGTTGGCCAGGGTTCACCTCTATGAGGTAGGTCTACATTGCACCCCACAATCTGATAACTAGCCCGTTATATTTATAACAGCCATTTTCTTTTTACTTTATTTCTGTGTTCATTAATTTTCTATTGTTTCATATTTCTTAATATATCTCCAAGATTTATTGGTTTTAAATCCTATGTATCCAAAATTGTTTAATTATATTATTGAATATGAATATTTATAGAATTTTTATGAAAAAAACTCGCTCAGATCCATTAATAAATCCGTGTTTATTTTCTTATGCAAAGTATTTCAGCAGATTTGAAGAGACATCAATGTCCCTTTTGTGATTACCACTCATACAATATTGTGGACGTGAGAAGTCATGTCTTAATTCACGTTGGAGGGCAACCTTTCCAATGTTTGTACGTTTAATACAGACAAACCGACTAAAACTTCAATTTTTAAATATAATATAAAACTTCTTAATATAATTTTCACATATTAAACATCATGACCCTTCCATTTATGAATTTACATTAGAATAATTTGGAAATGCTTTAGGACATTTTTAATTCTGCTCTCCAGCATGAGTCCTCGCATGATCAATTAAGTCTCTGTTTTCAAACAATCTTTTCTCACAGGTACAACTCAGATGAACCTTCAAGTTTCCTTCATGCCACATTAAAATGGGCTCTTAAAAAGTCGCTCTCCAGTGTGAGTCCTCATGGCCAAAGTCAAGCTAACTTTTCGTGGAAATCTTTTCTAACATGCAGATCACTGGAAAGGGCGCTCTCCAGGTCGAGTCCTCAGATGAACCTTCAAGTTTCCTTCATGCCACATTGAAATGGGCACTTAATTGAAACTGGAAAGGGTGCTCTCCGGTGTGAATCCTCAGATGAACCTTCATGTCACATTGAAATGAGCACTTAATTGAAATTGAAAAGGGCGCTCTCATTGAAATGGGCACTTAATTGAAACTGGAAAGGGCGCTCTCCGATGTGAATCCTCAGATGAACCTTCAAGTTTCCTTCATGTCACATTGAAATGAGCACTTAATTGAAATCGGAAAGGGCGCTCTCATTGAAATGGTCACTTAATTGAAACTAGAAAGGGCACTCTCCTGTGTGAGTCATCAGATGACGCTTCAAGTTTCCTTCATGCCACATTGAAATGGGCACTTAAAAGGCCGTTCTCCTGTGTGAGTTAAAACGTGATGTTTAACGTTAATAATTTGTGACGAATAGTATTCACAAAAGGGACAAGTGTATCTTCAAATTGTCTACAAAACTGAAAACTAGTATCTACAAATAAAATTTTAAAAATATGAGAGTGCAATTATATATCAAAATCTAAGTTTTACGCACAATAAATTATCAATTTTTTATAAAACTTCATGTTCGATATTTTGATTTTTCAGTTTTTTGGATTTATGAAAAATAGCTGAAAGCATGGGTGGAAAATCAAAGAATTATTTTCGTAGCAGCTTTGCAGCAGGGCAAATTGCATTTTTGTTGCAGCTTTCAGTGGTTTCGTAGCAGGGCAAATTGCATTTTTGTAGTATCTGTCTGTCTCTCCCACAGTGGTTTCATAGCAGTAGATTTTTACATTAACAGTTCTTCAGATTTCAAAGTATATACTAAATAATTTTATATTATTTAGCAATCGTGTGATTGATACGAAATATAATCGCCCGATTTGTATCGAAATTGAATTAAACTCAATCATTTTGTATGATATTCAAAATTCAACATGAAATTAATTTATTAATTCATACATTAATAGGAGGGGCCTGAATGGCTAGCGCTCTGTACCACAGGTTTCGGGTTCGAGTCCCGGCGGTGCCATGGTTGTTTGGAATCCACTTTAAAAAAGTAGGTCCAGGTCTCATAGGACGTAGCGGGGGCATTGTTACTCCGCGTCCGTGGCTTATCTTCAAGTGACACGCGCCCCCTGGGTAATGCAAAGTGAGTACGTCTGTGCAGCACTTGCCTTAAGGCATTCAAAGACCAAGCTGTCTGTGTTTGGCAGCTGCATTAGAAAAAAAAACATTAATAGGAAGAAAATTTCAATCGAATGTTAAAAATTAATTTTTTTATTCAATGCATAGATAATAAAATAATTTTTAATGTAATGTATAGTGATAATATTAAATACATCCATTATTGAATTGGCCACAGTTCAGTTATGCATGTGTTTATTAATATTTTTTAACGGCTAGCAATTTTTCTGTATTCTTCTTGCAACTTCAAATGTTTTGGAATTCTTAACAATGCATATTTTTAATGTATTTCGTATAAAAATATGATTATTAAATTATTTAATAGAAATAAAATATTAAATTTTCTCAGAATTTTGTTTTTACCTTAAATATGTTATTTAATTAAGACACAAATTATTTTAAATAAATAGTAATAAGAAATAAAAGTACATTTAAATTTAAAAGTATCAAATGACATACGAGTTTTGATTGAGTAAGAAAAAAAAATACTTATATGTTTATAATAAGTTATTTCTATTTATACAAGCAAAATGGTGTTTTTTTTTCATTTTAAAATTAAATCTAAAATTATATGTATCGAATTTTTGAAAAAATACAAAATGCAGCACAAAAAAACCCAATATTCCATGCATAACAATGAACAATAATTACATATAGGTAAATAATGGGAAAATGTCATAAATATTATTTAACATATCTTATTTTGGAGAATTTTAATATTTTTAGATATAGCATAGTTGTAAATTTTCTGTAGAAAAAAAAAATTGCTTACGAAATTCAGTTTAAGTAATAAATGGGAAATAAAGAATTGTTTTAATCCGTCAAATGACAGTTAGTTTTAAATTATTTTAAAATTTGGATATTATTTAGTATTAGTTGTAGAGAAAAGATTAAAAAATTTTAAAATAAAAAAAAATTATGCATGGTGGGGAATAATTTACAAATGTAAGATATGAATAAAAGTTGGAATTAATTTAAATTTAATACATTTATTTGAAACAGTTATTGTAGAAACATTTGTTCTATTACCACACCACACCGCTGTACCTAGAGCTGAGTTGCCCCTTTACAGTTAGGAAATGATGTGGGTGAGAATAAGTCTGATTAGGCTCTGTGACGCTTTACAGTCCTATGAGATCGGGACCTACAGCTTAAAGTGGATTCCGAACCACAACAAACATCCATGGCACCGGAGGAATTCGAACCCGAAACCTGTGATACCGAGCGCCAGCCCACAAATTATTTATCCTATTTGTTCCCATAAAGAACAATAGATGGCGCCACAATATCGCCTCGAATTATTTAAAAAGAATTTTAGGTCTATGACAAACTTAACGATCGCCATCAAAAACGCCGAATTCTTTAGGCTAGTTCCCACCGAGGCGTTGACCAATCACTAGCCTCACCGCGTTCGCCTGAAATCGGTTTGAAATCCACCGCTTCGAGTTCCCCAACTTTCAACTCGAAGCGGAACTTCACTAGGCGTAAAGCGATTTCTGTCGTTTCCCTGTGAACGGGATTCCGGTTTTGGCATTTGAAGTGAGTGGTCGTGTTTTCACCCCGCTCCTGACCCCTAACGGAATTTTTGAAAACTTGCTATTTTTAGCTCAGCGTTTTGCGTGACAGCTTTTCAAGCATTTTTGAACTCTTGTTTTCTTTTGTTTTTTTTTTTTTAATTCTTTTGTTTTCCAATGAAATGAGTCAGATTACTGACAACCAGGAGGAGGATCCCCCTCCCCCACCACCGCCTATTATCTACTACACCTCCCCGGCTAGCCCGGCTGTGATCACTGATCCAAATATGGACACTGATAATGAACAATCAAATGGACTACAAAATATCTCACCTGCTCCCCAATTAAAGGAGATCAGCGATGAATTTATTTTAATCAATCAAGTAGCTCTCCGCCAGGCCGCTGGTCTCAAGGAGAGTCTCACCAATACCGCTGCAAAATTGCGCAAGACGCATATTGATGATCCGGCAGCAGCTCAATATCACAATGATATGGGTGAACTATATAACGAACTGGATAAGTTCCGATTCCAATATGGCATAGCCTTGTTCCAAATCCCTTCGATGAAGGAAATTGAAGACAGGTGTCTGAGGGCTCATGAAGCTCGCGAACTTTTAGCCACTTCAAGCGCCCCAGCGCTCCCCATATTGGATGCCTCCATCGCCATAGCCAAGGAGGCCCCTCGTAACCGTAAGGTCAAAAGGCAAGCCGATGCAGAAGGCTTCATAATACCATCGAAACACCTAATAGCCAAGCAGAAACAAGCGGTTGAGCAAGCTGGTTTACCCACTAAGAACTCCTTTGCCGCCGTGGGAAACATAAACAGCATCCCTGAATTACACGATACTGAGGTACAAGTGGCGAAACCCCCACCAATCTATATCCAGCCAAAGCAGGACTGGAATGCTACACTCAGCGTACTTCGGACTGAAGTACCCCTCATTCACTCTAAATACACAGGGAGGTTCATGAGGTTGAACGTACCAACTGATGATGATTTCAGGAAGCTCACCCGCTTCATGGATGACCGTGGTCTCGACTACAAGAGCTATTCGCTCAAGGAGGAGAGACCACTCAAAGTGGTCATCCGTGGATTACCAGCCAGTACCGACTTCAACGCCATTGTCGCTGAATTAACTGAAGAAGGATTCGAAATTGGAAAGCTATCAAGGCTTTCAAAGTATAAGACGAAAGAGCCGATGCCGCTCTTTTATGCCCAAATCAAGAGAAATATGCAGGCATCACGAATTTATGCAGTAACCGAGCTCCTGGGCACCGAAGTGTGCATAGAAGCGTACAGAGGACGCCCTGGCCCCAGCCAATGCTGGAACTGTCAGGGGTACTTCCACTCCTCGGAAGTATGCCGCCTCCCGACCAGGTGCGTCCGATGTGCCGGATGTCACAAGGCGGAGCACTGCACGAGACCATCTGACCAAGCAGCGACTTGTGTCAACTGCGGAGGGGCACATGCCGCAAACTGGAGGGGATGTCCCAGATGTCCCGGTTCCAAAAACAAAAACAAGGGCAAGAAAGCTAAATCACAACTGAAGAAGCCCCAGCTTCCTGTATCACCACCTAGGCCAGTATCCCAGGAGCTGTCCTACGCCAGTCTCACCTCAGGCAACCACAGGTACACCCAGGCCACGCGACCAACTCCACCCCAGGGAACCCACAGGATGCCGGGGGCTGCCCCACCACTTCCCGCAGCACGCGACTTCCACGTGCCGCCGCAACTCTCATCGCCATCCGCTCATCAGCCGACCACTTCCGGCCCCGACTGCTCTGAACTGATCGGTCAATTAATGAAGTACACCGAACAGGGGATGGACGGGCTTATCCTGTCTGAAGCGTTCAGAATGTGCCTACCTCAATTAAGAACTGAATACGACACCCATTCAAGAGCATACCTGATCTTCTCCACCTACTGGAAGATCGTAGCAGCGAATAGAGCCCATTAATGTCTCACGCCCACTTGGAACTTCTCAGGATTGCCACCTGGAACGCAAATGGATTGCGTTCTAAAATCAACGAGGTAAGAGAATTTTGTTTAGAGCAAAACCTCGATGTATTTTTGGTCCAGGAAACTAAATTAAGACCTGGAGAGACCCCACTGATCGCAAACTATCGATTCTATCGTTTTGATAGAATCACGCAAAATTCTAACGTAAGCGGAGGCACCTGCATTTATGTTAAAAGTTGTATCAGGCACCATGAACTACCTGCTCCGCGCCTTAATTGCGCCGAGGTAGCCATGATTCAAATTCATCTTAACGATTTTCCACCCATCATCATCGCTTCGACTTACGTCGCACCTACAAACCCAGGTGGATACCCGGTGGAGGACATCGATACTATTTTGAAATCTGGACCCAATGTGATTCTTGCCGGCGATCTAAACGCTTTCCACTCTAGTTGGAATTTCGGACGTTCTAACCGAAATGGATTCAAACTGAACAAATATCTGAAATTGCAAAGAGGATTGAAAGTCGTAGCCCCCCTCGACCTACTAGATTTAATATTATTAGTAACCGCGCGGGAAATGTCCTAGATTATGGCATTTTTAAATTTATTCCTTTTAATTGTAATGTAGAAGTGATCAATGATCTTGATTCTGATCATCTACCTGTTTTGTTTACCTTTGAAACCAGCATAGAATCACTGAAAGGTCCAGACCAGCTATTGACCAATTGGGAGGATTTCAGCTATACGCTAAGCTCTAAGCCACTCCCCCTTTTGCATTTAAGCGAACCCGCAGACGCGGAGCGACTCATTCAGAACATGGAGCTCACTCTGCAAGGAGCTCTGAGAGAATCTTCTAGACCTAAATTTAAGCCTCCACCTGTTAGGTTTCCAAGCGAGCTTAAGAATGAAGTTAAATATAGAAATGCATTACGTCGGTTCTGGCAAGAATCTAGAGATCCAAACGCCAGAGCCGATTATTTCAGACAGGTAGCAATAGTCAGATTAAAAACTAGAGAATTCTCGCAGCAACGATGGGAACACTCCATTCAGGCCATGACGCCTCAGACAACATTATTTAGACGTACGTCTCTGTTGCGAAAACCATTTAGCAACATTCCACCACTCATACGCTCCAATGGATCTTCTGCTTATGCACCAGAGGAGAAAGCCGAGCTTTTAGCTGATAGCCTACAAGATCAATTTGAAACACACCACGACGTCGAAGATCCTGTATTCTTTCGACGCACCAACACCGAAGTAGCAGACTTCCTCCAACAACCACACTTAAATGATATCAGTCAGGTCAGTCCAGCGGAAGTCTGTGAATACATTAGGAAGATTAAACCTAATAAGTCTCCTGGGATTGATCGCATTAGTAATCGGATGCTAAAATCTTTACCCTATACATATGTGCTTCTGATCACTTATCTCATAAATTTTTTAATTGATAAGTGTTATTTCCCACAGAGCTGGAAAACTGCCGTAGTCATTCCTATTCCAAAACCTGATAGCAATAGGGCCTACCCCCAAAATTACCGTCCAATCTCACTACTCAGTGGAGTGAGTAAAATATTCGAATATTCGATTCTTAAACGCCTGGATCAGCACTGCACAGACCATAATTTACTTATACCTGAGCAATTTGGGTTCAGAACCCAACTCAGTACTTCTCACCAGCTCTTACGTGTTAACGAGCTGATCCATGATGGCTTTATCAATCGTAAGTCTACGGGAATATTATTTCTGGACGTAGCCAAAGCCTTTGACAAAATTTGGCATAATGGCTTACTTCTCAAGCTCATCCGACTTGGTTTTTCGCCCCAGTTTATTAAAATTATACACTCGTATCTCACTTCACGTAATTTCAGAGTGCGAGTGGGAGGGACCATTTCCAGCGATCATCCAATCAGGAGCGGGGTACCACAGGGATCACTGCTCGGCCCTAGATTGTTTCTAATCTCTGTGAACGACATACCTAAGCCAGAATTCTGCAAACTGGCTATGTTCGCAGATGACACAGCGATTATTGCACAGCACAAGACACCAAACTCCGTCGTTGCACTGCTCAATAATTATATTTCTCGCTTGGAAAGTTGGTTGACCACCTGGAAGATCAAAGTAAATCCTTCTAAAAGCGCGTGCCTCTTGTTTACACGTAAAAAGAACGTCGGTTCACTCTTGAATGTCACTCTTTTCGGCCAACCAGTCCCCTGGGTTACTGAGTACAAGTACCTGGGGTTAATTTTTGACTCTAAATTAACCTATAAGACCCACTTTGCCAAAGTAGTTGCTAAAGCAACTGCTGCTAGCGTAAAGCTAAAAAGCCTAATTTCTCGCAAGAGCAGGCTAGCGATCAGACATAAGGTTTTGCTCTATAAGTCAATCCTTCGACCAATTCTCTTATATGGATGTCCTATTTGGGCGTCCTCCTCAATCGCAAATCTCAAGAAGCTCCAAGTGTTTCAAAATAAACAGATAGCTATGATAGTCAACGCCCCGTGGTTTGTTAGAAGGAAACAACTCCACAGAGACCTGAATATAGAACCCATTATGGACTATATTTTCAAAATTTCTAAGAATTTTCATTCTAAATGCCCTCAGATCCGCAACGAAGCGATCAGACAAATACCTGTATACCATCCAGGTGTGGCTAGCTCCAGGAAGAGACCCAGAGCCATCTATGATCAGCAATGGGAATCTTTCCCGGCATTGAAAAGGCGTTGTGGATATTATCCTGCAACCGCCGATTCTACCGCTGTGGCTGTTGTCTAGTCACTCCGATCACTTCAAGCGAATCTGAGCTGCTAATCTTTGGCATATAAATCTTAACTTGCTTATTTGCTACGATGTGCACCTTAAATTAGAACATGGCTATCTGACTCTTTAAGTTGTAATTTTAAATTTTAATAGTAAATTTTTAATAGTTCACTTTTGTTTAATAACTTTTCTTTAATGTTAGCTTACTTTTAATTATTTCCATTTTATCTTGTGTTAGCAATAATTATTTTTTAATTATTCTGTTGTTTACTTTTAACTTATCCTTAACCTGGTTCAAGTCTATATTTTAATAGTAGCTGTTAAATCTTTATTCTCTCATTCGTAAATCTTAACTATTCGCTGCTCGCGTGTAACTTTAAACGTTTAATTTGTATATAGAACTAAAAAGTATGTACTTTCCTAGCTTAAAAATCTAGGTTTTAGAGCTTTGCTCATGGCGCCATCTGTTGCCACAATTGTAAACCGCCATGTAAACAAGCGGTGTTTTACACTCCTTGTACGTCGCACCTGTTCTCTTTTGTTATTTTATAATATGCTTTATCTTTAAGTCTTTTTTATTCATTTTATGTTTAACTTTAATCTTTTATTTTTGGGCATCGCCAACGGACCCCTAATTGTACCGAAAGCTTTAGCTTTTTCGATCTCCTGCTTTAATTGTTAGCAAGCAGGAGGTGTTTTTCTTAAATTTTAATTTGTGCTAATCTTCTTTTATTTTTATTCTTCAATTTAAGAAATTTCATTTTGTGCTAATTTTCTATCTAAATTAAGATGTGGAGGTATTGTGGCTCTTAAAGCCACCTAGGAACTCCGTAATCGGTACGCCCGTTGCCCCCCTGTGAACGGGTCGAAAAATTTTTCTTCCCTGCAGCATGACGCGTCGCCGCCTCGGTGGAAACAAGCCTTTATACAATTGGATAATTCTTACTTCCTCTAAGAACGATCTTAAGCGCTACCTGAAGGTAGAAAAAGTAGCCTAATGTGAATGAGCCTGAGTTACTAAATAAAAATAAGGAAATATAGCATTTTTGGAGCAAAAAATGCGAAATTTGCCGTTTTTGCAGCAGAATGTAGCAAGGCATGAAGTTTGGTGCAGATTTTCCCCTCCTGCTGAAAGTTATTTAAAATGAAATACGAGATGAAAGAAAAATATTTTTAAAAAAAAGTATTAAAATGAGAGGAAAAAAATAATAATTGCTTGAATTGAGTTGCATCAGCTCTCATACTGGAACAAAAGTTCTTTTATCCACATCCATTTAAAATACTGGCATTTTTCACTACGAATTGACAAATATATTTCCTGAAGATAAAAATTTAACGTGGCCATTTAAACTTCATTTCATGCATACAATCTCTTATGTCAATTATTAATGTAGTAAGAACTTCAGAAATTTCAAAAGTGAAGATTTTTTTGTTCTTTTCAATTTTTGTACAGTAAAATTACTAAAATTTATGCAGCTGATAACAATAAAATCTATATTTACAATACTGAAAAAAGTTTTTCTCATAATTTCATCAAGTTATTCAATGCATTTAATTCCATAACAAAGTTGGAGTCTTTGAAATATAATATTTGTACATCATGAATTAAAATATGAAGAGATAATATGTTTTATTAGCAAATAGTGATCAATATTTTCATAAAATAAAACTTATAGATTCTTTTATATCAAAGAGATAGATTGGCAAGTTTCATAACAAAGATCAAGGGCATTTGACCTATTTTTGTTCTATGGACTCTTTTTGTAAATGAAATATAATATTAACACAAATTTAGTGTAACATTTTTAATTTTTATTATTTTGGCTTCATAAAAGTGAAGTACTATCACACAATATTTCAAAGCAAAGTTTAAAAATAAGTAAATATGAAAAGTACATATTATACATAAAAACCAATGACCAAAGTAGTGAAAACCATTGTATTAAAAAAATACATTATGAGCACATCCATATATTCATGTGTGCATCTTTTCGAGTGTTAATTCAAAAATTATCTGTCGAAATTATGAGAAAAAATTAACTTCGATTTCAAAACGATATTCTTGCGAATATAGGACAGATATTGCCTGTTTTATTCAAGAGTTTGCAGAATAACTAAATTATATTCTGCAAACTAAAAATGCATGCGCATCTTGGAACATCTAATATAACAGGTTCTATGTTTCACTTTAAGTGACCATCCCTAGATACACACAATTGATTCTTGATAGCAAAGCAAACCAGACTCTTAGCTGAAGTTGTTAGCACTTTTGGTTCAACTTACACCTGCAAATCGTTTTTTTTTTTTCTTTTTCGAAAATGAAATGGACCAAACACAAAACACACTCAAACATAACCTAACCTGCAACACCCAAATTGAGATCGAATTCCAAAAGCTAAGTGAAAGAGTGGAGAAACACACATCGCTCTAGTAAAATAAATATTTTTTAATTATTTCATCTTTTCTTTATTTCGTTTATATTTATATATTTTTTTCTATTTCATTTTTAGTGTTATATATTTCCTTACAATGTGTGTTTAGTATCATTACTATATCATCTATGTTTATATGTAAAGATAATAGTAAACACAATAATAATAACTCATTATGTTTCAGTTTTTCACTCCAAAAAATGTCTATAGTGGATCTAAATCTAATATGGGGATATATAATTTTATATGCGGCTCACAGAGTTAGGATGCATTTCCAAAGTGGCCTGCAAGATCATTTGGGTTGGCCACCCTAAATTGTGGTGCCTCAAGTATATCATCTGGTTGCCCATCTGACTGAAGGCTTTGCCACATTAAAAGAAACTTAAAACACAGAACACTTATACGAAAGTTCCATAAAATTCAAGGTCATTCTCACGTAGCTAAAATTAAGATCAGTGGTTATTCACAAAATGGAAAACCCTTGTTTCATCATTCAGAACTTCTTTCATTATATGCAAAAAGAAAATAACAACAAATGCAATAGGCAGCAGCAATCTACCTATTGATGTAATCATTATTACATCAATAGGTAGGTTGCTGTTTCCCAAAAAATGAAATAAGTTTTATTCCGCTAATTCTTGTTATAAATTTCATGCTACAAAAGATAATAAAATATAACTCTGTGTATAGAGTTAACTTCTTTATTTACAAAGATGTCAATCTGAAAAGCAATAAGCAATTTTTCATATACTTGAATAGTAAATATGCAATTTACTTATCAATATAGTTATAATACAGAAAGTAAACATTGGATTGCAAACATATTTCATTTTTATTTTGAATTCTTCCTCATAAAATTCTTATAGTCAATTCTAAGGAAATGACTTTCAAAAGTTTGCAAAATATATATATATATATATATATATATATTTTTTATGATTTATGTATTCTACCATTTACCATAATGAGCTACAATCCATAAAAATACAGTGTCATTAATTAAAAATTAAATAAAAAGTAAAGATTCAAGCTATTAATCCTATTACATTTTTAAAGAATGAGCAAATAATTTCAACTTTTATTTTGTAAATATAACAACCACCACCGAAAAGATTTTTTACCTAAAAACGAATGCATAAAATATACTTCAGCTGAATCATACAATAAGATGTGCTCGGATAACAAAGAAAAGCCAAGAGTATGAAATCAAAGCTTGAAAAGCACGAAATCATTATTAACAATATTAAAACATGAGACTTCATTATTAACAGTTTCTCAATTTTTCTATTATTTCTGAAAATAATTAACCTTTGTACTTTAAAAAGCAGTTTTCATTTTCAAAAAACATGAGTTCATCAAACAGGAAATTAAATTTTTTAACTAACTGCAAAAGAATTACCTTGCTGAACATCAAATGAACCACATTACGAACATTTAAAAGTATTTTTATTAAAAAGCATAGTTCTCTTTGCATAAAACATTTTACTCATAAAATTAATAGAATCTAAAAACAAAATTTTGTTATGAATAATTAATTAATAAAACTACAAAATATAGAAAACTATACAAAAATACATTTCAGAAATATATTATTAAAAATTTGTTTTAATTAAAACATAAAGGTGTATTGCAAAAAAATATTAATTGGAAAAGAGCTTATTGAAAAATTTCATGAATAAAAGCATATTCTAAAAGCACATAGAAACTAAAAAAACTTAACGATGACTTTTTCTATGTAATTTTAAGTTAGAATTCCGTACAAACGTTTTGAGACAAATATGACATTTGAAAGGACGTTCTCCAGTATGTGTCTTTATGTGATCCATCAAATTGCGTTTTTCGGAAAACCTTTTTTGACAGGTAGAACACTGAAAAGGCCGCTCTCCCGTATGAGTCCTCAGATGAACCTTCAGGTTTCCTTCCAAACTGAATGCTTTGCCACACTCAAAAGGACACTTAAAAGGTCGCTCTCCAGTGTGAGTTAAGACATGCCTTTTCACACTAGTGAGATGTGATGAGTGGTAATCACAAAAGGGGCACTTGTGTATCTTAAAAGTGCCTTTAAAACCGCTGACAACATCTGAAAATAAAATAACAAAAATGTGAGTGGATTTGTTTACGGAAATTGAAGTTTTACACACAAAGAAATATCAACTTTTTGTAAAATTCAATAAAATAGCATATTTGATATTTTAATTCCTCCCATTTTTTATCAGATTTAAAAATAATAGTTCATAATAACTAGAGAACAAAGAAGTATAATAAAAAAAAAAATAACAAATGTCTGAATTGAATTGTATCAGCTCTTATACTATCAATACTGGAGCAAAAGTTATTTTATCCACATCTATTTAAAATTTTTACCTTTTGTTTATAACTTGGCAACAATAAACACATTTTTTGAGAATAAAATTTTACTGTGAGGCCATTTATGCTACATCTTTTGTCTGAAATGTATTAAATAAGACTCATTTCAATCAACTCTTGAGAAATTACAAAAGTAAAATTGTTTACCTCAACTTTAATTTTGATCTAATAAAATTTTTTAAATTTATGTAGCTGAAATCATTAAAATCTACTTTTCCAGTACATTTTATCCATGTATTTTTAGTAAGTTATATTACAATTCAATATATTTAATTCCATAATGAAGTTGGATTAATGAAATATTATATTTTAGTTTCAATAATAATAAAATGTGAAGGAAGAACAACAAATATTGAATTATTTTAGATCCAAATATTTATAGAACTCATTTTAAAGACATTAAAGTATAGAAATTGAGAAGCTATATTAAAAAAAAAAATCTCCATTTCAATAGAATAGGTAAATGAATTTTTTTAAGTCACAAAACTGCACAGAAATTAATATAATCATAAACATAACACTCTGATAAAGATGCTATAATATTTGTAATTAAAATCTTATTAAAGTAATAAACCTGTATGTTATACAATAAAACACACACCCTGAGTATTTTTTTTTTTCAATTTCGAAATTAAAATTTTACACACAATAAAATATCAATTTTTTATAAAATTCAATAAAATATTTATAAATATATTTTTATACTAAATTAATTTTTAAAGTTTTTCAATATTTTAGTTACTCCCATTTTTGATAAGATTAATAAATAAATAAGATTACTGATTACATTATTGATAAGATATTTTATTATTGATACAATGCTCTTTACAATGTGAAAGAAAAATTGCATTATCCTCCATAAAAAACATGTAAAGCATTTTTTGGATTATCTGCCCCTTCAGCATTGCAATATAAAATGTGTTTGTTTTTTATAAAATGCTATAATAGAAATTGAAAGGAAAAAAAAAAAAAAATCGAAAACTGTACACACATTCTGAATTATAAAGAGTCCTATCATAGTAAATTGTATACATTTAAATTTAATAAATAGAATAATATTTAATTTAATTACAAAAATAACATATTCTACATAAAGTATGTAATCACAGAAAATATTAAGTACAAGAATATATAAAGTAAGTACAGCAATTTATGCTGAAAGTTCTTTTGAAATGTTGAAGTTAAGTAACAAAAGCAAAATAATTTTATAATCGATTAATAATAATCAAAGTTTTCTTCTAAAATTAAGCATCATAACCATTTCTTTTGTGACTTTTTATGTGTTGTTTTAAGGCATCATTACGAAAATATGCTTTGGAACAAATAAAACACTTGTAAGGCCGTTCTCCCGTGTGAATCCTCATATGAACCTTCAGATTTCCCTCGAGACTAAATGCTTTGCCACATTGATACGGGCACTTATAAGGTCGCTCTCCAGTGTGAGTTAAGACATGATTTCTCACATTGGTAATAATTGATGAGTGATATTCACAAAAGGGACAATGGTGTATCTTCAAATTGCCTTCAAAACTGCAACCAATATCTGAAAATAAAATAAAAATATGGGTGTTAATGGAAGTAAAGATTTTATACCCCCAAAAAATATCAACTTTTCAATAAAATAGCATAATTGATATTTTAGTTACTCACATTTTTGATCAGATTTATAAATAATAGTTCATAAGAATTTGCGAACAATGAAGGATAATACAAACAAAGTAACAAAAGGGAAAAAAAAATAAATAATAAATGTCTGAATTGTATTGCATCAGCTCTAATACTGTCAATATTTTACACAAGTTATTTTATCCACATCTATTTAAAATCTTTATCTCTTTGATTATAACTTGACAACATTAAACACATTTTCTGAAAATAAAAATTGACTGTGATGCCAATTATGCTACATCTTTTGTCTGAAATGTATTAAATAAGACTAATTTCAGTAAATGCTTGCGAAATTACAAAAGTAAAATTGCTTATTTCAATTTTAATTTTTTATCCAATAAAATTTTTTTAATTTATGTAACTGAAAATCTACTTTTCCAGTACATTTTATCCTTGTCAATTCCATAATGAAGACAATGAATATTAAATTATTTTAGATCCAAATATTTATAGAAATCACTTTAAAGGTGGTAAACATATATAGTTTACCATCTTTAAAGTGATTTCTATAAATATTTGGATCCAAAGTAATTATATATAGAAGTATAGTTATTAGAAATTATATTAAAACAATCTCCATTTCAATCGAATAAGTAAATAAATTTTTTAAGTCTCAAAAAAATTATTTTCTAAGAAGAAAAAACGAAACTGCACAGAAATTAATATCATCATATGCATAACACTATGATAAAGGTGCAATAATATTTGTAATTAACATCCTATTAATGTAATGAAACTTGTATGTTATTGTATAAAACACATACTATGTGTAGTGTTTATATATGTAGTGTGTGAGTTTTTTATGGAATAACATACTGCTCAGTGACTGAAAAAAAAATTGAATAAATAATATTTTCTGTATTGCAGGCTCATAAGCTGATAGGTAAAGTAACACAAAAAAATGAACTCTCTACAGAGAACTTTCATAAATACATTGGATAATAAATTTAGATCAAAAACAGGATCTATTTCAAAAAGGAAAAACAGATTGTTAACCATTTAAATATATCAATGGTTTTATTATATATTTATTTGATCTATTTCACAAATATTTAAAGATAGGTAGATATTTCATATCTAAATAAAATAAAAAATTTACATTACATACTTTACATTTGTATCATTTTATCAGAAAGTACAAAACCAGCAGAAAAATTTTAATAAGTTTAATTTCATTAATACAATTTAAAAATACAGAAAACAAATTTACTAGAAAACAAATTTTGTTCTAGGAATTTCAAAAGTAAAATACATCAAAACAAATAAGTGTAAAGTTAAATTCAGACAAACAATTTAAAAATTGGAATTTAATTAATATGATAGTAAATATCATTAATAATCTTTGATTATTCAATTAAATTTTGTGATCTTTTGCTACATGAATTTTTATATATTATTTTTGTGAAAAATAGAACATTAGACTAGGACATAAGACCTGGCAACAATGTATTAATGATATAATTTTCTACAACACTAAAATAATATTTTTTGGCTTTTGCCAGGTTTAGTTTACAAGTATCTAAATTATTTGAGTTGTTTCTTGTTTTAACCACAAACAAACCTCTTAATGCAAACAGATGCAAAAAAAAGTTATAAAAATAAAAGAATTTGAAAAGCACATACAAAAAAAAAAAAAAAAAAGCTTTATACAAATCTAAATTTAAAAAAGTTCCCTTCTAAAACACTAATTTATAAATACATCATTTACTTTCTTTTACAATCATGACCGTTTCTAAAATGAAATTGGAATTATTGAGAGATGGCTTAGCATTTGAATGGAAATAATGATAAGATTAAAAATATGAGTATGGGTTTTTCACTAGCTTGAATCCTCAAATGACCATAGAAAATACATATACAGAAAAATCCTTTATGCCAAAAGATTATGGGAAATGATCAATCTCCTGTATGAGCTCACACAAGTTTCAGGCCATAATCCCAATTGCATCTTTTTCCACACTTAAGAAAGATTCCTTAAAATGAGTCTCTTCTTTGTGCATTAAACAAGCTATTTTCATGTCACAACAAATGTATGTGAGATATTCACAAATATCCAAAACTGCTTCCAATTTCTACAAAACAAAAAATTTAGTGATGGATATGTTAGAATTTTGTACACACATTAAAATGTACAGAATTTATTAAATTCAATAAAACTTCATACTGAGCATTTATATATATATTTCAACATTTTTGATATACAGGATTAAAATCCATGAACACAGAAATATTATACATAATGATATAATACATAATGGCAAATAAAAACATAATGTAAAATAAAACAAGATATTTTACATAATGGCATAAATTATGAACACACAGAAAAGATAATTAGAAATTAGTTTCACACACATTAATATTTTTTCCTTTACAGCAATTTAAAATTAATATCTAGCTCATCTTTAAAATTAGACAAAAAATATATTTTAAAGTTTATAAATTATTGTTGAGGTTGTGACATTGGAATTCAATTGAGTTAGACAGTTGATGTTCCAGATAGCGTTTACAAACTTGCAAACTCTTTTCAAGCATTGCATATTGAATTGTTAGGAAACTATGTAGAAGTTTAATATAAAATGAAAATATATCTTCAATGTGCAATCAGTCCCAGAACTTTTCAAATACACTGCAAAAAAACAATAAAACAAACAATTATAAAAATACAGCAAGGAATTTCAGATACTATAAAAATAAAGAACACAAAAATAAAAAAGTAATGAAAAAAAAAAAAAATGTTATTTAGAAATGAAATGTATCAAAGTGTTAATACTGGATCAATAGCTATTTTATTCACATAAATTTTCATATCATTTTTATAATATCTATAAATCTTCATTACTTTCATTATGATTCAGGAACAAAAAATAATTTTATGAAAATAATAATCTTACTAACAACCGAATTATGCTTCTCATGTTTGACACCTGCCACAATAATTATGAATTTCAACCTCATCACATTTTACGAAGAACAATTTAAAAAATATTAAAATTTGTAAAAAAAACATTGAAAGAAATTTAACACAGTTGACATATTAAGTTAACATAACACATAAAAGAAAAAGTGACACATAAATATAAAAGTTACAGGATAGGACTCGTATTTATGTTAACACAGTTAACATAAATATGAGTCCTATCACTTTAACTTTTAGTA
Organism: Caerostris darwini; assembly: GCA_021605075.1. Taxonomy (NCBI): domain Eukaryota; kingdom Metazoa; phylum Arthropoda; class Arachnida; order Araneae; family Araneidae; genus Caerostris; species Caerostris darwini. The sequence continues at coordinate 74,727 of BPLQ01012270.1, forward strand.
AGCACAGCCAACTGTGCTTATTTGCATCGTATTAAATTTCTAGGTTAGTATAATTTTTCACCTTTGTGATTATTTTCATACACAAATTTTTAAATGTGTCTTTAAGGTTAAATTCTAAGAAAAAGGTTTGCTATAAAGTAGGACATTTGGTCTTCTCAAGTATGAGTTTAGATGATTTAAATATTCTTTATTAGAAAATTCTTTTTACATTGAAAACAATAGGAACACTGTCAAGTATAATAGCTATGATATTGCTTTAGATGGCTATTATCATATTAATATTTTGTATGCAGAAAACATACAAAAGGTCACTCTTCAGTGTAAGAAAAACATGTTTTTTTAATGAGACTAAGTAAGTCGATCTCAAAAGGTACACCGATGTGTTTTCCATTTCACTTTAAAACTGCTATAAACATCTGCAAAGAAAAAGTACAATAAATAGAGTATATTTATTTATGTAAATTAAGAACTTTACATACAACAAAATCTTACGGAATAACTGAATTTAATAATTCAAAAAATCTTAAAAATAACAATAAAAATGCTCAAAATATTAGGTTTTTTTCAATAGAAGTATTATAATTACTGCTCATAAATGTACTTGGGTGACAATTGCTTTCAAACTTCCAGCTGATATCTTTTTTTTTTTTTTTTTTTTTTTTAAATGGCCAGATTTAAAGAAAATGCTTGATGAAAAGTATTAATGATGAGTGACTTTGGTACTTTTTAACATATTTTTACTACAGAAAGCAATTTTAAATAGAACTTTAAAAATATTATGAAATGTCGCACATTGTTTTGGGGTTTAAAAAATGAATCTTAATATTTAAAATGAATATTAAAAATCACAAATAAGTTGCTTTTTTTTTTTTTTTTTACAAGTGCCAAAAAAAGAAAAAGAAAACATATTCCAAAATCCTCACTGAAATATTTATCTAAAATTAAAATTTTTAAATATTGTAAATTTTCAAACACGTTAGGAATTTATTTTTAGGCTCATGTGACAATTTTCTACTATATTTGATTTCTTACAATATCAGAGCAAAAACATATTTTTCCCAAGAAAATTCTTAAGAAATTTTGAATAAGAATTTTTTCATTTAGGATCACTAACTATGAAAAGTAAGTTAAAAATTATAAATAATATTTAGATTTGCAAAATACACGAGCATATTTTCCTATAAATTCAAAAATTTATGTATCTTTATATTCAAAATAAAACCCTACAAAAACAAATTAAGAGCTTGACATTTCAAATATGAATATTATAAAAAATTATACTTTTCCCCCCTCAGAAATGCAGCCTCAATAATGATAATTTCTAAAATAAGTCATGATCCTTTCATTAAAAGTGGTTAGATTTCTAATGAAAATATATTTAAAAATATATATATCTTGTGAAATTGAAAAAAATATAATAATTTATATAAATATTGCATAATAATATATTTTTTTTCTTTTCTAGAAAGTATAAAACATTATATTAAAAAAATGTATAAATTCCATGATATTAATACAACTTAAAATAAAGTTAGGCAACAAATTTTTCTATTACTATTTTTTTAAATTTATTTTGTACTTATTCCTATAATTAATTTTCCAAAATACATATTAGATAAATCATTTGATATAAAGTAAAGTAACATCCTGCAAAACTATTTTTGAAAAAAAAATTAAATTTGGAAAGACAAACATATTCATAAAAATAAAGTAAAAAGAATTTCATTAAAATAAAAAAATAAATAAAAATATAATTCTGAATTAATAGTTATAGTTATTATCTCCTAAGCTAAAATAATTTCCTCCTGAAATTACACTTTGTGCTCCTTTTCTACTTGAACTTTTATAAATTTCTTTAAGTTAAAACTTTGTAACAAAAAGGATATTTCCAGTATGAGTCCTCAGATGATATTTCACATGGCTATGCTTAACAAATGTTTTGCCAACACAAAAAATATTCACAAGGTCGTTTTACAATGCCAATTAAAATATGCTTTTCAGGTGAGCTATAAAGTATGGAAAACTATTCATAAAAAAAGACTTTGACGTCTTTTAATTTTAGATTTAGTTTTGAAAAACAAATATAAGATATATCATTTGATAAAAGTAGAGTAAAAAATCATACCATATTTTACAATGAACTGCTTCAAATTGAAGAATTTCAAAAATAAAACTTATTTATGAAAACCAAAAAAAAGAAATTATTAAAGCACATTCAAAATTCCAATTTTGGATCAGCATAATTGGCATCATTAAATGTTTCATTACAATAATTGGCTAAATTACAAAATAGGCCCAGTTGGGATTTGGTGACTATTTTAGCCACCAAGTAAGCAAAAACCGGCGAATGTGGTAACCAAGTTATCTCCTATTGCATGATTGGACAAGGTTAATAATGAAGTTGTAATGGAAATGGAAATTTGTGGTCTCTCAATCAACTGTGGATTAGCTAATGAGATTGAATGTGCTTTGAGTATCATGATAGATGGAAGAGGTTTTGCAGAGAAATTTGCATGGATGTTATTATAAAAGCGAAATTTATTCTGGGTGGAAAGCAATCCTGTTACCTACTTAGTTTAATCATATTCCAGGAGTAAGTACATTTTTCTTAAAATTTCCTTAAATTTTCAACAATTTTTGTTCATTTTCCTCATCAGATATCCTAAAAATGTAAGCCTTCTTTAATTAATTCAAAATTCTACTTCATGAAATCAATCTATCATGGTAGGGTTGCAATTATCTACACTTAGAATCGCACACATCATTTGGTGCACTTTGGCAAAAAACATTTTTGAAGCTAAAATTCCCAAATTCTGCGATTTTACCCAATAATTTCCTTTGTATATCAAACTTTTTTCATCTTTTATCTTAACACGAAATTTGATAAGTCTCTTTAAATTAAATCTTGGAAAAAAAGGCTTGTCACAAGTAAGAGATGAAGGGATGTTCTCTGAGTACGACAAGAAAAAGCACATAAATGAGGAAATTTTCCCATGAAGAACATAGAAAAATGTACTCCCCACTATGTATTAATGTTATGATAAAAAAACCTGGCTGCTTATTTTGACATCAGTCTCATTCACTTTCAAAGCAATAAACATATCGGTTGTTTTTAATATAATGCACTTGATTTAAAGGTTATTTTATAGCTTTAAAATAATTTTTTCCAGTCTTATAAAAATAGCTTGCATCTTAATAAAACAAATTCAGGCAATACTGTTCAATTTAAAATTCATTTTTAAAAGTCTTTGACATCTTTTAAATAATGGAAAATCTCTTGAATGTTTTAAATTTTCTTGAAAAAGAAATTTCAAAATTTCATAGCATATATTGATATATATATTTAAATTCACAAATTTGTTTGTACTTACAGTAAATGAACTTTTACAAACAGTTAATCATAAATATATTTCAAAATATCTGATAGTTATTTTATAGAATTCAGACAAATGAATCAAATTATTAATTTTATAATTAATTACATTATAAAACATTATTTTTGGTGTACTTAACACTATAATATTAACATTTATTTAAACATAAAAATGCAAGATAATTCTAAAGTAAATGCAAACCATCTTTTAATCAAAATACTCACACATATATATATATATATTATACTTTTGATATTAAACAAATATAATGTAATTTTTAAATTTGTAATACAAATTCAAAAGATAATAATGAATAAACTTATAAAAAGAAAGTAAAAATATATTTTATTGTTACAAACACTTTCTTAAGATCAAGTCAGTATTTATTAACAGCAACAAAATAGAAAAACTCAAGTAAGCTTTTTTAAATCATTCAAATGAACTAAAAATTTTTAAAATGAACAAATAGGAAAATATTAAAAAAATTATTATTATATTTATTTATTCAGTTAAATGTAGCTTACATTGAATATTCAAGACATCGCAAAACTTTTTGATTGGGTAGCACTCCATGTGTAGAGATGTTAAAGAAAGGAATTACCCTTCTGATAAAAATTCCAGACCACCAACAGGACTTTAGAAAAAGGGAATTTTTCCCGGAAGGTTTTAGGGAAGTAGCTGATCTTGCTGCTTTCGCAGTACTGTAACGAGCCGAGCTACTTTTTTTTTTTTTTTTTTTACGTTAATAAACTCTTTTTGTTATTTTATTTTTATACATTTAGTCTTTTACGATATACTGTTTAATGTGATGTTTTAATTATTAATCACATTTGCGGATTTGGATTAATCAGAATTGCGCTAAATCGAGTTAGGCTTAGCTATTTATTCCAGGTATTGGTAAGATTTGGTTTGGCTTGTCGCTCTACGGTCATATTTGATACTCAGCATGCCTAGGCGTTGTAAGGCCTGTATTGCATCGTCCGGGAGAGATACTCCATATTAACCATGTTATACTGTTTTTTGTAAATAGGTTCTTTTTTGAAATTTGCTCCAGGGAGTAAAAATCACAATTTTTATTAATTATGTCAAACATATAGCATCTTTTTTGCTCTTTACCTTTTGCTTAATAAATAGACTTTACAAATAAGTCAAATTTGTTTTGCTTCTGTCTCTTTCTTTGCCTGAACTTCATTATCCTTAATTTATGGACATGACTGTAATATGCAGATCACTTTGCTCGTAAAAAACAATATAGAGCGCCCTAATTATCTATTTTATTTCAGAACACTATCTAGACGTAGTATTTCTACTATCAATGCAACAAATTTTTATTGCATTGGCTTTATAAAAATAAAGTAATAGCATATAATCTTTCATGAAAATCTACGATAAAAATTAAGGAATTAAAAGCAAATCAAAAGAATTTAAAGCAAAGCAAATCAAAAAGAAGAATTAAAGCTAAAATAGCCAAACAGTATTGAAATCCCATTTTCGAATATATAGTTAGTATAAAAATGTATCTCGTCTTATTAGAGTTTTCTCTTAAAATTAAACTGTGTAACCCATTCTCTTATGCACTTCTATATGTCGTTTTAAGTCAGAAGACTGTAAAAATTCTTTTTGACAAACAGGACACCTGAAGGGTCGTTCTCCAGTGTGAGTCCTCAGATGAACCTTCAGGTATCTATCCTGCTTATATGCTTTGCCACACTGAAACGGACACTTGAAAGGTCGCTCTACAGTGTGAGTTAAGACATGGCTTTTCACATGACTAAGCATAGATGAATGGTATTCACAAAAGGGACATTGATGTATCTTTATATTATCTTTATATGTGCTAACAATACCTGAAAAAGGAAATAAAAATTAGCCTGGACTTATTGATGTACATTAGAGTTTAACTCATAAATAAATAAAATTTCAATAAATAACGTGCTTGTTTTCCTCTAAAAAACCAGAGTATAAATGAAAAACTGTAAACATCAGATTATATTAAATCACAAATAGTCACATCATAATAAAATGTACCCAATCAAATTACTGTAATAATAATATTTAATTTAATGAATGGAATAACGTATTCTGCGTAAAACACATATTAATAAGTTTATAGTAAGTAAAAGGAACTACAAAATAATAATTCGAACATTGCAATAATAACGATAACACATATTGAAAGGCATCGATGAGCGTGGAATATTCAATGTAAATATTTGATTAATATTTCAAGATTTTCCAATATAAGCTGTTAAAACTGTTCACAGCAAATATACGAGATGCTGGAGGGTCAATTTTCTAAGTGGATATTTTGAAAATGGTAAGAGTTTCAAGGATTTTGGATTCCATGGATTTTGACGCATTTTAATTATGCACTTAAGCGTTGGTCACTTATTTGTAATTAGCGATAAATTAAAATTACTGGGTAAACAACCATGTTTGCTAGAAATAAAAGCTTTTATTAAACAAATATTAAAATCGATTTAATTCATCAAGGAGAATCCTCTTTTGCTAATATCACACGTTGTTGAATTGTTTTCAAATGATCCCCCAAAAGTTCATATCTAGAGAAGACATTGCCATATAAAATATGGCAAAGGAAAGAAACCTTAGTGACCTTTTTCTCTAAGAAATTTTCACGCTATTTCAAGTGAGAATTCCGTGAAAATGCTTTGGGACAAAAAAGGAGACTTGCAAAGTTGTTCTCAAGTATGAGTCCTCATGTGACCATAGTACATCTTTACGAGAAAGTCTTTTTTTAACACGAAGAGCATAGAAAAGTACGCTCTCCGGTATGGGTCTTCACATGACGTTGTAGGGCACCATTATGGCTAAACGCTTTGCCACACTGAAAAGGACACTTGAAAAGTCACTCTCCGCTGTGAGTCATCAGATTAAACATGCTTTTTCACGTTACCAAGATTGGATGAGTGGTATTCGCAAAAGGGACACTGATGAATCTTCATATTGATTTCAAGTCTGCCATTAATCTCTGCAAAAGAAAATAAGAATTAGCCTGCACTTATTGATGGATATTAGAATTTAACGCAAAAAATTCAAATTCATAAAAAATGCATATATACACTGAAGTGACAAAAGTCATGGGATACCTCTTAATATCGTGTCGGCCCGCCTTTCGCCCGGCGAAGTGCAGCAACTCGACGTGGCATGGACTCAACAAGTCGTTGGAAGTCTTCTGCAGGAATATTGAGCCATGCTGTCTCGATAGACGTCCGTAATTGTGAAAGCGTTGATGGCGCAGGAGTTTGGGCACGAACAGACCTCTCGATGATGTCCCATAAATGCTCGATGGGATTCATGTCGGGCGATCTAGGTGGCCAGATCATTCGTTGGAATTGTCCAGAATGTTCTTCAAACCAATCGCGAACAGTTGTGGCCCGGTGACATGGCGCATTGTCATCCATAAAAATCCCATCGTTGTTTGGGTACATGAAGTCCATGAATGGCTGCAAGTGATCTCCAAGTAGCTGAACATAAGCATTTCCAGTCAATGTTCGGTCCAGTCGCACCAGAGGACCAAGTCCATGCCATGAAAAAACAGCCCACACCATTACGGAGCCACCACCAGCTTGAACAGTGCCTTGCTGACAGTTTGGGTCCATGGCTTCGTGGGGTCTGCGCCACACTCGAACTCTACCATCAGCTCTTACCAACTGAAATCGTGACTCATCGGACCAGGCTACGGTTTTCCAATCATCTAGGGACCAACCGATATTCTCACGTGCCCGCGAGAGTCGCTGCAAGCGATGTCGTTCTGTCAGTAAAGGCACTCGAGTCGGTCTTCTGCTGGAATAGCCCAAGAAAGCCAAATTTCTCCGCACAGTTCTAACAGACAAGTCCCTTGTACGTCCCATATTGATTTCTGCGGTTATTTGACGCAGTGTTGCTTGTCTGTTAGAATTTACGACTCTTTGCAGACGTCGCCGGTCTCGGTCGTTAAGTGCAGGCGGTCGACCACTGCGCTGTCCATGGTGGGATGTTATGCCTGAAATTTCATACTCTCGGCACACTCTTGACACAGTGGATCTGGGAATGTTGAATTCCCTAACGATTTCCGAAATGGCATGACCCATGCGTCTAGCTCCAACTAACATTCCGCGTTCAAAGTCTGTTAATTCCCGTCGTGCGGTCATCATCACGTCAAAACCTCTTCACATGAATAACTTGAACAGAAATGAAAGCTCTGCGAAAGCACTGCGCATTTATACCTGTACTACTCGATGCTACTGCCATCTGAAAATTTGCATATTGCTATCCCATGACTTTTGTCACTTCAGTGTATATAGATAATGTTAAAGTCAATAAACCATTATATTCATAAATTGCATTGCTAAATATTTGTGAAATCTTTTATATACATTAGATTATATGAGTAACAAGAAAATCAAACCAAGATTTCAAAAAAGTAATATATAAATAAGGACGCAGGTATATGAATTCATAAAAGAAAAAAAAGTCAAGAATTATATACATCACATTATTTTAAATTACAAATAGACACATCATAGTAAATTGTACAGATATAAAATCTAATTTCTATAATAATAACATTTAATTAACGGAATAACTTATTCTGCGTAAAGTATGTATACATAAGGGAATAATAAGTAAAAGGAAATTATTTCAACATTACAATAATAAAAAAAACACTTGAAAGACATTCATTAGAGAGCAATATTTGATGAAAATATTTCGTAAAAATTAATTATATTCATAATCTTTTACAACAGTCCAGGTGATCTACTGACGGTCAACTTTCTTTACATGTGGACATTTTGAATCTGGTTGCGAAGTAGCTGATTTTGAGCTGCGTTTCAAATACCCAATATCCTCTTTCGTCATTAAAATTTCCAATCACTAAGCCAATTTTTCAACAAGTATAACTTCAGAAATCCATTACCGATAGCAACACAGGTAAACGGGTGCGCAAGGTAGATACAAAAATTTTCAATGCTTCACTCCCACGTTTGCTTCTGAAAGAGAGAATTGACTGTTTTAATGAACGTGTAACAAGAAAGTTGTTCATTATTTTGATTTTTCAGCTTCTTATATAATCTGTTACATACATTAATTCATAGAAATAGAACATAAAAAGGCAGCTGACATTTACATAATAAATGCAGAAATGAAAGCAAATAATAAAAGGATGCACATGTTGTTTGAATTGAGAATTCCATGAAAACACTTCAGGACATTTATAGGGTGGTTTCCCAGTATGAGTCCTCGTGTGATACATTAAGCTTCACTTTTCAGAAAAAATTTTCTCGCACGAAGAACACTGAAAAGGGCGCTCTCCTACGTGGATCCTCAGATGAACCTTCAGGTCGAATTCCGCACCTGATGCTTCGTCACACTGAATCACATACTTAAATGGTCTCTCTCCAATATGAATTAAAACACGGGTTTTCCCATTAGACGATTTGCTTCAGCGGCATTCACTGTATTACAATCACGTCTCTGCAAATAAATAAATAAAAATTAGTCTGGATTTATTGAAGGATGTTAGAGCTTTAAATTTAATAAATTCAATAGAATAATAGCTTAATTTCAGATGCAAAAGATTTAAAACCAATAAATCTTAGATAATTATTAAGAAATTAGTTTCATTACTGTTTTAATTACTGTTAAGTGTTCATAATAAATTAACATGATGAACCACTGTTTCTTGACATAAATGCTGATTCCTCCTCTTGCAAGTCTGTTACGCGTATTAACGAGGAAATTTTTTGTAAAGGACGAAATTCAGAATTCCGGGCTCTTGTCCTGTCTGTAAGATCATAAAAATTTATCACAAAAATATCAGATCATAAACCTGATCATAAAAATTTCAGATTGGTAGTCGCAGATGAAGAGAATCGCTAAATTGAAGAGTTCAGATTAATGATTTTCATCATAATTGTTGATCTTAAGTAATGCTCTAGTTGGGCTTTGGCTTGTAGATCTACGTTCATTTTGCGCACAATTTGGGCTAATTAGACTTGGACCTACAGTTAAACGTGGATTACGAACCACTCACAAACATCCACGCCACGGCCAGGATTCGAGCCTAAAGTCTATGCTGCCGAAGGCCAGAGCTTTAGTCCGTTGGCTACCAGGCCGCTGAAGTCACTTGGACGGTCACTTCACAATAGGCAGGTTATCTCGAAACGCGTTAGATATTCAAGAAATATCCTTCTATGTCGCGCATTTATATGCAAAATAGAAATTGCCAACTGTAGTCTCAACATTTCTTAAATGCAGGATATCCTTTCCAATAAGCCTCATGTCCTGACACTTCGGGATCAGATTCGGAAGTAAAGATACAGAAAAAAGATTCATCAACTTTCTTCGATATTTGTTTTGATAATTAATGGACTTAAAAGACTAATTTAAAATACAATGCGTTTACTTTCCCCAAACATTCATATCTAACCTGAATAAGAATATACCTTCATGAGTGATAGTCGCAACGCAACTTCTAGATTTTTAATTTACGGATTAAACGTTGATTTAAATCACGGAATAATTTGAAACACTTTCATTCGCAAAAACCAAAATGGCATAAGTATCGACAAACATAAAATCCACTTTCCTTCGTTGCTGCTTTGCCAGATTAGCAGACAAAAGTACAAAGCAAAACAGCGCCGCCTATCGACGGAAAGAGAAACGAATTCTTAACGATAGGATTCTTAAACCTTTAATTATAAATTATTAAAAAAAAACAAAGCATCTAAATCTAAATGAAAGTTTTACAATAATAGTTACATATACAACAGTAATATCCGTAACTAACAAACATACATACATACATACGAACACAGCACAAAATACAATACGCCTACCACAGAAAGAAGAATGTTTTTGTTTGTCTTAAAGGAATACAAGCACGAGGCATTGCTTTGTTTCTCTTTTAGGGCCATCTAAAATATGACATTGTGTCAGATTCTAGTTCTGTGCCACTTCTAGTTGAAGCATTTCTGATAGTTTCAGTATTTACCGATTTTCAGAGCCTACTTTTACATTCCAAAGTCAATTTTACTGCGCTAGTTCTTGGATGAATATGAACTTGTCCCACAATCCACCTCTTTCACTAAATGTTCTTGGACACCCTGATCTCTGCTTGCTTTCAGCATTAGTTTTTTTTTAACCGGCGAACAATATTCAAAACAGTAGACTAACTGATTTTCAAGATTTGTCCTATGCAATGAACTGATTTTCTATTTCTCGAATAACTTATTAGCAGATTTCGCACATTATTCAAAATATCTTTCTAGTCATTTCTCCATACGCAGCACTTTCAGCTAATAATTTATATCTGAAATTATAAGCTAAAAAAAGTGTTAATAAATTACATTTTATTGATGAGCTATATACTTCTTAAATTTCTCATTCCAAAATCGTCTTAACTTTTTTGACAACTGGTTGCGTTAAAGTTATATTCAAAAGGTTTTATCAAACTATAATTCAAAAATATTAAAAAAAATTTCCTTATATATTTTATACCAAATGTTAAACCATTTCTTAATTAAATTTGTATGTCAAGTTATGCATGCGAAGTGTCTCTATAAATAGCTGTACTTGCCAACTGCATTAGAATCGGTAAATCTTTTACACCTGAAAATGGGTTGTGAATGGATGCATTCCAACATACAATTATTTTTTTTCCCAATTAACATTTTGTTAGTTGCCCTTTCAATTCATTTCTTGTTGGAACTCTGCTCACGATTTCTAGAGCTCAGCATCTACTGTTTAAACTTTTCCCAACTCGATATCTATTCGTTGGTGAATTTATACGAATTAATTATTAGAGATTTCGCATCGAGGATTGTGTATCTAATTCCAACTGATTTGATGATCGCATATTATTTTCGGTTTTATGAAGGTTCCGCCTTAAATTAGATGCAGACTCGCATTTAATTTGGAAACATTTAAATATTTCATTAATGTGATTCATCATAAGAAATCGTGTGTGGTCAAAACGTTTTTTCAAAGCCTTTAATACATTATTATTTAAATAACTATTGGTTTTGTTTCAAAACTTACCTACTGAATGAAGATAAAATTTTTCTGCTGTTCGGACAACTGATTGCTATTATCGATAAAGGACATAAACAGTGTTTTAAAGGACATCCATTCAACATATAAACCTGTGAAGATTAATGGATAGTAATTTTTTTGCAATTGTCAGAGTATTATTATTTTTAATATTTGGATTCAAAAGTCTTAGGAAGCTTACCTAGTACGTATGTGTCGAGTGCAATCTGCTATTCATCAAGATTTCTTCAAAATGTGGCGGTTGCACAATAACGTTCTTTGTGTAGATCTTCTGATGCATAAAGTAATTTTTCGAGGAAACGCCAATTTCGAAGAATTACAGCAACATCCGCAGACACGTTATCCCATTGTAAAACTGTCTCGGTATTCACCACGTTCGTGCACCTATATCCTTTCTTGCAATTAAATACATTTATTTGAGAGAGTGCGCCGGCAGCCAGTTTGCTCTTGTTTAGATTATATCTAACTGTTCAGTTTTCACTTCCACGCTTCGTTGATCCATTTAAAGAGTTCAATTCTTTGATCAAATTCAAGGACTGCATTCACAGGATTTTACAAAACATTAGATGACGTATGCTTCCGTAGGCAATAAAATCAACGATTTCGAGTTTTAGATTAAAATTTTCACCTTGTTTAAATTCTTTTATCTCTAGTATTTCAACAACATTTGCATAAATTGAGATAAAACATCATCAGCGACCCTAAATATCAAAGTTACAATACAGTGAAAGACATGTGCGCATAGAGAAACATAAAATCGGGCTTGACTTGAGTTTTTTTGACTTTGAGCTGTGTGTTCTCTGACGCTGCTTTATCTCAATTTATCCAAACACTTTTTTTTTAAAAATACAACACTTAAATCCATTTGCTAGAAGTGAAAATGAAACCTTTACAAAGGAATTACTGTAAAAGTCGAAATTCTTGGAATCATTGCCTATGACGGCCTATGAATTCCTTTTAAGACTCAAGAACCATTTCCCTTACTTTCTAATAACCAAAAGAACATGAATAAGAAGAGTAAATTTGAATAGGAAAGAAATGGATAAAACTACAGACCAAATAGATCACAATATTTTAATAGCTAAAAGACGCTTAGAATATATGAGGTACTACTAGTACTTGAAATAAAAAGAAATAATAACCCCAGAAACAAAGAGTGGGGTACCCATTAGAATCGGGCTCCCTGCCTTGGTGCAGAGACACTTCTTCATAAGATTCACAGAGAACAGTATCAAAACAAAATTGCGCCACCTATCGACGGGAAATTCAACCATAAGAACCTACCCTGTCGCAAAGACATTCGAACTGATAAACCAAGTCCGCCGACTCAGCATCCATCACATGCTACTCCATCGGAGCATCCACCCTGTGCACCCAACACACAAATATTTCAAAACTTCAGACTGGAAAGTTGTCACTTCCATAAATATTGGAAAACAAACATGTAACAAAAAAAGAAATTCAACAGACTGAAAACTAGATAACAGACTGAAAAATTAATTTAATGCGTTGATTACCTGCAACAAAGAAAGAATGATTCTTATTAACTCACGAGATCAATCCTAAATGCAAAACCCAATTTTTCAAATTTTTTTAAAGCGTATATGAATAAATGATTTTTGAAATATATTTTTTATATATATTTTTAGCAAGTTAATCTGAAACCAAGTTAGATCCACAGAACTAATACGTGCTGATTTGATCAATTAATATATAAGCGACAATTATAATTTCTTAATAACACTTAATTAAATATTTTTTCTATGAAATGCATTTCTTCAAAGTTTTTATTAAAAATTTATTTCGCAAATATTGAAATACAGTAATAATATTTAATAAAAGAATTCTATAGATTGAGTTATTTTAGTAAAACTAATTATACTTTGGCCACCTTTTTGTAACTAGGTACATTCCGATAGAAGTTTTTCAAATACATTAATCATTAAAAAAATTAAATTACAGAGAACGCAACCATGTTTTCCAGAAAAGAAGCTTTATTAAAAAAATATTAAATTTAATTGAACTCATCAAGGCGAATCATCTTTTGCTAAAACAACCTAATGCTGATTTGCTTTCAAATGCCCCCCAAGAATTCATATCGAGAGAAGGTTTTGCTGCCAATAAAATATGGCAAATGAAAAAACCTCGGTTTCCTTTACCTCCATGAAATGTTGCGTGCTATTTTAAGTGAGATTTCCGTGAAAATGATTTCGGACAAATAGGAGACTTGCAGAGTGGTTCTCAAGTATGAGTGCTCAGGTGCCCGTTTAAGCAATCTTTACGAGAAAATCTTTGTCCACAGAAACAGCATCGAAAAGGGCGCTCTACTGTGTGAGTCTTCAGATGACGCTGCAGGTCACTGCTCTGATCAAACGCTTTGCCACACTGAAACGGACACTTGAAAGGTCGCTCTCCAGTGTAACTCAAAACATGCCTTTTCACATGACTTAGATGAATGGTATTCACAAAAGGGACATTGATGTATCAACACATTGCCTTAATATCTGCTAACAACATCTGCAAGAGAAAATAAAAATTAGCCTGCATTTATTGATAGACATTAAAGTTTAATTAAAAAAATGAATCGTTATATATATATTATATATTTACATAAAAAAAACTCCCCAGTATCTATTAACTTTTTTTTTATCTTCAATATTTCTTCATGTAGCGAATGTCTGGCAAACCTGTGAGAGATTCGTGCATCTTTAGCCGGTTGTTTCCTTTTCCAGACAATCTGTGAGAGAAGGGTGTCTTAAAAATTACGATTCTTCCGTTTCTTTTATTTTTACTTGCATTTTTGCCAAAACAATTATTATCAGTTTGTGTAATTATAGGAATAAAATGTTATTAAATAAATTTAAAACAAATCTTTTCATTTATGAAAGTTATATTACAATTACTAATTTGACAACTGCAAAACTTCACAGAACAATAATTTCATTAATTTATCATCCAAATGTACAATAATTTTGAGAGCATTCTCTGAATCATGTCAGAATTAGTTTTCATTTACATATATTTGGCCATTCAGCATTGCAATAAAAACACGTGCTTGCTTTTCTATAAAAGCTATAAAATGAATTCGAATAAGAAAAAGGAAATACAAAACTGTAAACTTCACATTATTTTAAATTAGAAAGATTCACATCTTTGTAAATTGTACACATACAAAATTTATTATTGCAATAATAACATTTAATTTCATAAATGGAATAACATATTTTGCATACAGTAAATATTCATAAGGGAATAATAAGTAAAAAAATACAAAATAATAATTTAAACATTGCAATAATAACGATAACCCATATTGAAAGGCATCGAAGAGCGTGCAATATTTAATGCAAATACTTGATTAAAATTACCGAGATTTTCAATACAAGCTGTTGAAACTATTCACAGCAATTATGCGTACAGATCTAACAAGAAAATGTAATAAAATCAAGTAAATAAATTTAAGTTTTTGAAAAGCAATGCATTTTCTCTCAGATTGTCAATAATGTTTTACTCACATCAATTAAAAGCTTTCATCACATAAAAATAAATGAATAGTTTAAAAAAACTAAAAAACACGCTTTTAGAGTTAATCAATCTAAAAAGTAAAAAATAATTGTTAACATAAGAATAAAATGACTTACGAGAAAATGAATGTCACTGTTCTAAAAGCGTGGGGTGCTCTATATCAATCGTTATAATTTTTCACTAGTTTCATTCCGAAATGCAGAGTTAGTTTTAAAATGTCATACAAAGCACCCCACGCTTTTAGAACAGTGACATTCATTTTCTCGTCAGTCATTTTATTCTTATGTTAACAATTATTTTTTACTTTTTAGATTGATTAACTCTAAAAGCGTGTTTTTTAGTTTTTTTTAACTATTCATTTATTTTTTACTTTTTTAGTTTGATTAACTCTAAAAGCATGTTTTTTAGTGTTTTTAAACTATAATATTTAAATGAGGTCCCGGTACGGAGGAGTGGAACTATAGTTCTTACAATAATGTAATTGTGAGTAAAACAAAGGCTAAATGCGAATAGTCCGTTGTGCCACTGTCCCACGTAAGTTTGAATGTCTTTACTGAATACTTTCATTCTACGTGGGTTAAATTGCTCTTCACAAATTAAAATAAAATCTCTAATCCTGGCGATCCTAATCATGATGAGATAATAAACTTATCAAACTATTTTAGTATCGTCGGTCCTTGTCGCTTAAAGTAGGGCAATATCGAGCCCAAAAGAGTCAGTTACAAACAAACAAACATACAGGTGAAACTAATATAAAAGCGTATTAAAAAGAATCAACTGTTTTCTTTCTGAAAGATGCCTGTAAATGTTTCTTTGCAGCTTAAATAGTGTATATGAAGATAAACAGATCTCCAGGGGAAAAAGTCAGTTACATACATACATACAAACATACAGGTGAAGCTAATAAAAGCGTATTAAATAATTACTTTTATTGGAGAAACCAATTATGTTCATCTCGCAAGTGTGAAAACTGCACCGTCATCCACTCCTTTCGACAAGTATCTTCAAAACTTGATGCTTGCAATTTTTTAAAAAGTTTTTATTTTAATGCTAACAACATGCATTAAAATAATAATGTACAGTAATGTGATTAAATAATGATAATAATAGTAATGTGATAATGTACAGTATTACTCACAACACAGTAATGTGATTCATTTTTTATATAGCTGATGGGGATTAAAGGTTTTTTATAAGTTAAAAATATCCTTTTGAAATTTTGTCACTTTGTTTTAGCATCTTTTTGACATTTTATTAGATTATTTAAAAAAAATAATAATTCTACAATTCTCTTGGAATCTCTGACAAGAAATATTCTTGCGAAGATAAAAAAAATTAAATTATTTTCAAGACTAAAAATTTAATATGACTTATTTTGTAAATATTACAATATAGAAATTTAGAAAAAGGATTTAAAATATCTCCATTTCTCCACTGAAGTGTCTTTAAAGTATCTTCACATTTTCAACAAACATTTACAAACAAGAATTACAATTTGTTGTTTGATTCAAACTACAGTTTCACTCTGGATGACATGAAAAAAGAATTTATAAAGTTTAAGAATATTCATATTCGATATTCTTGTAATACAAATTTTTAAGGACGGATGAATGCATCTTAAACGCCAAAATTGTACAGAACATTATATTTATAAATATTCATACAAACTTCTGAGTTGGCATCATTCGGGATCTATATAGTTACACATATATATTGTACAGTAATGTGAATCATTTTTAACATATATATATATACAAGGACATAATATGCCGATTACCTTGTTCGTAGAAAATAATATAGAGCTCTAATAATCCATTTTATTTCAGAACACTATTTAGACGCAGTATTTATATTATCAGTACAACAAATTTTTATTGCATTGGTCTTATAAAAATAAAGTAATAGCACACAATCTTTCACGAATATCTACGATAAAAAATTAAATAATTAAAATCAAAACTTATTTATAAAAATCAAAAAGAGGAATTAAAGCTAAAATGGTCAAACATTTTATAAACCCGAATTTCTAATATAAAGTTAGCATAAAATATATATCCTGCTATTACAGTTTGCTCTTAAAATTAAACTTTGTAACCCATTCTGTTATGCAATTTTACATGTTGTTTTAAGTCAGAAGAGAGTGAAGATGCTTTTTGACAAATGCGACACTTAAAAGGTCGCTCTCCAGCAAGAATTATGTGCAAATTTAAACTAAATTTACGAGAAAATCTCTTTTCATACGAAGAGCACCGAAAAAGGCGCTCTCCCGTGTGAGTCCTCAGATGATATTTCATATCATTTTTCCGACGAAATGCGTTGCCACACTGAAAAGGACACTTGAAAGTGGTTTAAGGTATGATTTTCCACATTAGTGAGTATGAATAAGCTGTATTCGCAGTAGGTACGAAAGAATATCTTCAAATTGCCTTCAAAAAACTGCAAACAACATCTGCAGAAAGAAATAAAAATTCTTGTTTATGTATTTATGGATATTAGAATTTCAATCATAAAAAAAATGGAAATTATTTCATATTAAATTTATATTTTCGTATTGAATATTTTTATAGGACAAATATTTTTAATTAAAATATTTAAAACCAATGTATCATAAATATAAAGGAAATAAGTATGGATAAAATTCTAAACAGCAATAATTATGGATACAAATATAATATATAAGTTTGCATGAATATTTATAAATATAATGTTCTGTACAATTTTGGCGTTTAAGATGCATTCATCCGTCCTTAAAAATTTGTATTACAAGAATATCGAATATGAATATTCTTAAACTTTATAAATTCTTTTTTCATTTCATCCAGAGTGAAACTGTAGTTTGAATCAAACAACAAATTGTAATTCTTGTTTGTAAATGTTTGTTGAAAATGTGAAGATACTTTAAAGACACTTCAGTGGAGAAATGGAGATATTTTAAATCCTTTTTCTAAATTTCTATATTGTAATATTATATTTGTATATATTTGTATACAAATATAATAGTAAAAAAATAATTTTTACGCAATTTAAAAAATTTGAAGTAAAATTAAATACATGATTAAAAAGTTTGATATGAACGATTCTAGAATTTTAAAAATATACAAAAAGATACACATAATATAGAAATTTTTCTTACACATTTTTCTGAACACCCACCAAAAATAAAATTGTTAATAATTATTTATTAAACATTAAATTATTCAATATAAAAAAGAGTTTATATTTTAATATCAAAAATAGTTTCAAATGAAGTCCTTAAAATAAATTCTCAAAATCCAATAATTTGAAAATAATTTCCATACAAAAACTAAAGGAAAATTTTTTTTCTCCTCTAAATCAACTCTATCAACATAATATTGAAGTGCTCAGTTAGGTTACAGTTACTTTCTTTCACTACAATGATCTGTTCCGTCGTACATTTTTAAATCCATCGATAAGTTAGAGGTCTGGAGGAAAAGTTGTGAACTCGCATGATGTGGGAAAGGGCCTTTTTAAGAGAACGAGATCATATCATTCGAGATCTCATAACTTGCTGAGACATGCAGAATGTTTCTTAAGCATGCTTTCTTATGTGCTCGTTTAATCCATCTATACGGGAAAATCTTTTTTCACACAAAGAGCACTGGAAAGGACGCTCTCCGGCATGGGTCTTCAGATGCCGCTGCAGGGCACTGTTCAGACTAAATGCTTTGCTACACTGAAACGGGCATTTGAAAGGTCGCTCTCCAGTGTGAGTTAAGACATGATTCTGCAGGACACACTTCTGAGTAAACGCTTTGCCACACTTATATGGGCACTTGAAAGGTCGCTCTCCGGTGTGTGTTAAAACATGACTAAGCTTAGATGAGTGGTATGCA
The DNA here is from genome assembly GCA_021605075.1 of Caerostris darwini. NCBI lineage: Eukaryota > Metazoa > Arthropoda > Arachnida > Araneae > Araneidae > Caerostris > Caerostris darwini. Next base: position 93,532 of record BPLQ01012270.1, read on the forward strand.
CAAAAGGGACATTGATGCATCTTTACATTGCCTTCATATCTGCTAACAATCCCTGCAAAATAAAATAAAAATTAGCTTGCTTTGATGGATGATTCGCTTTCATTGCTTTCATTGATGGACTTTAGAGTTTAACTCAAAAAATGCCTGATTATATATATATATATATACATAAAATAACTATAAATAACTATATATTAATATATAACTATATATGTATATTAATTAAAAGTAGCTATACAGATTTAATAGCTACTGTGAAATTTTTTTTTTTATATTTATGTGCAAAAAATTCCACTATTAAATTTTTTTATCTTCAACATTATTTTGCGTCGCGATTGAGTTTGAGAGCAAACACGTGAGAGTTTCGTGCATCTTTTAAACGTACGTTTACCCTCCCACGCAATCGGTGGGAGAAGTATGTCTTGAAAATTTCAAACCTAGTAATTTTTTTTACTTATATTTCGGCAAAAAAAAAAAAATATTAGCAGTTTATGTATCTCATACGAATATAATGTCTTTTTATAAATTTGAAACAAATCTTTTCATTTGAGAGGAAGTTATATTTTAATTACTAATTTGCTAACTGCAAAACTTCACAGAACAATAATTTCGCATATTATCGTTTAAATGTACAATACTTTTGAGAGTATTCTCTAAACCATATCATGATTAGTTTTCATTTACATATATTTGGCCATTCAGCATTGCAATACAAAACGGGCTCGTTTTTCTTTAAAAGCAAGAACATAAATTCAAATAAGAAAAATTCAATCAAAACTGTCAGAAAATATCAGATTTTATTAAATTGCAAAAAGCTGCATCATAACAAATAGTACACAATAAAATTTATTGAGTATAATAATAACATTTAATTTAATGCACAGAATTACGTATTTTGCATAAAGTGCTTATTCACAAGTTTATAGTAAGTAAAAAAAACTACAAAGTAATTATTAGAACACTGCAGTAATAATGATAACCCATGTTGAAAGGCATCGATGAGCGTGCAATATTTAATGCAAATATTTGATTAAAATTTGCGAGATTTTCAATATAAGCTGTTCAAACTGTTCACAGCAATTACGAGAGATGCTGGAGGGTCAATTTTCTAAGTGGATATTTTGAATCTTGCAAGAGTGTCATGTATTTTGGATCACATTTTAATTATGCTAATTAACCTTTGGCCCCCAATTTGTAATTATTTGCATAATTATAGATTATAATTGAAAAAAAATTAAGATTACTAGGTACACAAAAAAATATACTAGAAACAGAAGCTTTTAAAGATTGATATCATCAAGAACAATCCTCTTTGGCTAAGATCACACGTTGTTGATTTGCTTTCATATGCCCCCCTCCCCCCTCAAGAGTTTATATCGAGAGAAAATTTTGCAATCCATAAAATATATCAAAGGAAAGAAATTTCGATGGCCTTTTCCCCCACAAAATTTTGCATGCTATTTTAAGTGAGAATTCCGTGAAAATACTTTGGGACAAATAGGAGATTTGCAGAGTGGTTCTCAAGTATGAGTGCTCATGTGCTCATTTAATGTATCTTCACGAGAAAATCTTTTTTCACAAGAAGAGTATTGGAAAGGACACTCTCCGGTTTGATGTTAGATTAAGATGTTCAGATTAGACATGCTTTTTCAGGTCACCAAGATTTGATAAGGGGTATTCACAAAAATGACATTGATGTATTTTCACACTGCCTTCATATCTGCTAACAGCATCTAAAAAAGAAAATAAGAATTAACTTGCATGTATTAACGGAAATATATTAGAAATTAACTCAAAAATTCAAACTCATTAAAAATTCAAATGCATATTATATATGAAAAAAAAAATCCAAAACTGTATGCATCACATTTTAAAACACAAACAGCTACATCATAATAAATTGCACACATACAAAATTTAATTACCATAATATTAAAATTTAATTAATGAAATAAATTAACACAACAATAATAAAAATATCACTTGAAAGACATTCATTAAAGATCATTATTTTATGAAAATATTCCGTAAAACTAATAATATTCATATAATCTGTTAAACAGTCCAGGTGATCTGCTAAAAGGTCCACTTTTTTAAGTGTGGATATTTTGAATCTGGTAGTGAAGAAAATGATTTCGAGCTGCGTTTCAAATACCCGATATCCTCTTACTTCATTAAAATTTCCAACCACCCAGATATTTTTTCAGCAAGCATTACTTGAGAAATCCGTTACCAATAGCAACACAGGTAAACGGGTTCGCAAGGTATATACAGACATTTTCAATACTTCACTCCCACGTTTGTTTCTGAAAGAGAAAATCAACTGTTGTAATAAATGTGTCCTTTAATTTGATTTTTCAGCCTTTTGATATAACCTGTTATATACAATAAATCCTAGAAATAGAATAAATATACGAATATAGAATAAACATAATAACTGCAGAAATAAAAGAAGACAATGAAAAGATGCACATGTTGTTTTAAGTGAGAATTCCATGACAGTTATGAAATTTATAGGGCGGTTTCTGAGGATGAGTTCTCATGAGATCAGTCAAGCTTCACTTTTCAGAAGAACTTTTCTCGCACGAAAAACTCTGAAAAGGGCGCTCTCCTACGTGAACTCAGATGAACCTTCAGGTCGTATTCCGCACCAAATGCTTCGCCACATTCAATCACACTCTTAAAAGGTCGCTCTCCGCTATGAATTAAAGCATGGGTTTTCACATTAATCAATTTATATTAGCGGTATTCACGAAAAGGGCGTTGATGCATCTTGCACGCACGTCTTCTCACAATCTCTGAAAATAAATAAAAATTAGTCTGGATTTATGGATGGATATTAGAGTTTTAAGTACAATAACATGTTAATAATTCAAAAATTCAATAGAATTATGATTTAAATCTAGTTGCAAAAGATTTGAAACCAATAAATATTTCAGATATATTAAGAAATTCGAGGCACTATAAAAATAAAAAATACAGAAATAAAATATAATAAATAATTAATTTGCATAAATGAATCGTATTAGCTATCATTACTGGAATACAAGTTATTTCATCCACATGCATTTAAAATAGAAACTGCCAGAGCACTATTGAATTGGCCATCATTTTGGTTTTTAAAAGTTTTGTATTGATCTACTCAGTACAGTTTCATAATGCAATTTTCGTCGTGGTAGAAAGGGAGGATCACTTTTATAAGATGGAAGATTTTATAGTGAAGCTAACAGGAATATAGGTCGTGGTGTTTAAATTTCGAGGCTCTTGTTGTGTTGTCGAAGCAGGGGTTTTCAAGATTGGAGCAGGTGTTTGGCGAGACTTATCCGGTGTAAGTAATTTGAAGTTGAGCACTTCGTTAGCAATATGGCTGAGTTGGTTTGTCGCTCTGTTGTCATTTTGTTCACACTTCACTTTAGATTAAACAGACCGGGACCCACAGTTTAACGTGGATTCCGAACCATTAAGAAATATACATGCCCCCGCCAAGATTCTAGAGTGTGGCATTTGGTAACAAAGACCAGAGCTCTAGCCAATTAGCCAACAGGCCGCTGATTATAACAGGAGTTATTAGCGTGGACGATAACATTAACGCCTTCTCTTAGAAGATGTTAGACGACGCAAACTGATTGTCACTTGGGCGGGCATTTCACAACCAAGACAGGTTATGTCGAAACGTGTTAGATATTCAAAGAACTTTCCTTATATTATGTGTCAAAATTATCTGACAATTTTATTATCACTCTGCTTAAATACCGGATATCATTTTCCGATGTCCTAACAATTCGGGATCAAATTCGGAAGTAAAGATACAGGAAAAGATTCATCTACTTTCTTCGAGATTTGCTTAAACTGTATTCGGCTTAAAATCTGCAAGATACTGTTAAACTAATTTAAAAATAAACGTCAGGATTAAATGTTACATTACGTTAGGATTAAACGTCGATTTAATTTACGGACTAAATTTTAAACACTTTAATTCACAAAATCTACAATGGCATACATATCGAAAAACATAAAATCAACATTCCTTCGTAGCTGTTATGCCAGCTATACGAAGTCTACTTGAATATGGTTACCTATTTTTCTCTGATCTAGCCATAGGGATTTCAAAATTCTAAATACCGTACATCATTTAGCTTTGCATTTCACAACAGGTCTTCCAAAATGGACTTCGCTATTTTGCGGCCTGATGGCCAAATGGTTGGTGCTCTGGCCATTGTTACCACAGACTTCAGTTTCGAAACCTTTCGGTGGCATGGATGTTTGTTATTGGTTCTGAATCCACTTTAAACTGTACATCCCGGTCTAATTAGCCTAAAGTTTTCAAAAAATGAACCTAGAGCGACAAACGAAACAGTTTTTATTTACATAAAGAAGCCTTATTTTACATAAAGAAACCGATCAACTTCCATTGTTTCAGAGGCAACTTATCTTGGCAGAGTTCTTTTACTATCAAACAAGTTTCTTTCGATTCATCCTCTTCTCTTTCCATTTATCTTAGACTTGGAAATGAATCTCCAAATTTGAAACATCCAATTTCTCTCAAAACGTTTTTTGCACAGCATTTAGACAGCTTGAACATCATACCTTCCAATTTAATTCCTAATTTTCTATCAGTTAATCAAAATCCGAAAATCACAATTCAGTTTCATGGATTACCCTTTGAAAAAAAAAGTTACACCCTTATGTCGTCAAACTCCTTTTTGAACAAGATAAAAAAGACTGGAAGACAAGATTATTTTGACCTTTAGAAATATCCAAGACATTTAATAGATATCATCAATACCTTTTCCCAAGAATCATCATCAGGTCAGATTTCCAATTACAATAGCACAATATTCGATGAAGACCTTTCACTGGCTTTAACCATCTTGATATATGTTCTTTCAATTCTCAACTGTGTCATCCTTAAAGACAGTTTCTGTTCTTCTCGCTTTACAAAATTGCAATCCTACAGCGTCATTAAACTATTCGGAAGACAAATATCCAAACCATCTTAAACGGCATTTAACAATTGAGTTCATCTAGCTGACTCTCTCGCAAAATTAGCAGCAGACATCATCATTTATCGTTATCTACAAAGGACTTTATTATTTCCTCAAAAGAAGAAGACAATACAAGAAACAAAAGATCAATGTGCAAATGAAAAGTACACTCAGTACAGGAATTTATTCACTTAAAAATCCTTAAAACTGTTTATCGACTTTATCCCTTTAAATCGAAAGGAAGACTCTTACTCTCTAGATGTAGCCCGAACGCATGCCCATCAAACGCCGGTCTCGCCACATCTCCTCCGTGTCCACACTGCAATGCACCAGAAACCGTGCAACACATTTTGTTCCAATAAGAAATTTGATGAGACAAGAAACAAAACACAAAATGCTTTTGGAGTGCCCTATTCAGCTTATTTCCTTTTTACTTTTGGTTGGCAGAAATATTGAGTATCAGTACCGTTCATTCCTGATCATGTTCAACAGTCAACATGAGATCTGTCCTATTTGATAGACTATCAGGGATCAACGAATTAAAGGCTTTCGGTGTTTCTTTTATTAATACGCTTTTATTAGTTTCACCTGTATGTCTGTTTGCAACTGAATATTTAGGCTCGATTTTTGCCTGCTTTAAGCGATCACATTTAATTTAAACGTTGTAGACTTATCAAGGACCGACGACACTAAAATATTTTGATAAGTTTATTGTCTCATGATGATTTGGATTGCCAGGATGAGTGATTATATTTTAACTTATGAAAAGCCATTTAACCCATGTAGAATAAAAGTACCTCAGACATTCGAACCTAGGTGGGACAGTGGCACAACGGATAACGCGCCTGACTACGGGTCAGGAGATTCCCTGTTATTCGCATTTAGCCTTTGTTTTACTCACAAATTATTGTAAGAACTATAGTTCCAGTCCTCCTCATTTAAATATTATAGTTTAAAAAACATGCTTTTAGAGTTAATCAAACTAAAAGGGTAAAAAATAACTGTTAACATAAGAATAAAATTACTGACGAGGAGATGAATGTCACTGTTCTAAAAGCGTGGGGTGCTTTGTATGACATTTTTAAACTAACTCTGTTTTTTAAAGTTTTTTTTAAACTATAATTTATTTTTTCCATAGCATTTTGGATAAATTAAGGTGAAGCAGCTTGCACGAGCATAAATTCCAATATACCTCTTCCAAGAAAAGTCAAACCGGAACTCGCTACTCCATCGCACGCAATGGAGCCTCCGCCCTGTTCTGCCGCCCTACCTACCTCCATCCACCCTATCCCATGCTTGAAAACTTCAGACTGGAAGATTTGACAATTGTATAAATGTTGAGACACAAAATATTATTTAAAATTCAAGAAGTAGTAGCCGAACAAGCTAAGAAATTTTTTTTTTTTTTATTTCATTTGTTGATTATTTTTTTTAAAAAAACAGACACAGAAAATTACATACGAAAGATTCATTTACGACACAAAAGTGTCACAATTCTACATGAACCAAAAAATATATTTACATTAGTTTAATTTACAATTCAGAGGTTGTAGTTACGAATCAAATACATTTTATTTACAAAAAACGTCAGAAATATTATAGTAGAAAAGCAAAACAGAAAAAAAAACTTATATAAAAAAAAACAGAGCTTAAATTACAAATCAATTAAAGATCCTAAAGTAATTTTAATAATTTTTCTTAAGAAATTTTTATATTGTTAATTAAACAATAACTTATGAACGGACGAATCACTTCTCACATTATATTTACTTCTCAAACCCTCAAACTAGAAGCCATTGCACAAAAGATGGAACATTTTGTTTCACCCCAAGAACAAAAAGCTATTTCCAAAAATTATGGATTAGTAAATGACGTAATAGCAATGGTCTGCCATTTTTTGGCTAATTTAAAACCAACGAGGTATCTTTTTGTAGAAATCTTCAGGATTAATTCATAAGAATTTATTCCCAGTTTTGAAAAGCCAGACTTGAAATCTCGTTCTTTAGCTGATTTGCAGAAAATAGAAACTGTACCACTCTACAGTTTGGCGTCCTTGTCTGCTAGTTAGTTTCCAGGAATCCCTACGCGATCCAGTGTACCTTCATATCAGATACCATTAAGATCTCTGAATACTTGATTTCAATATGGGAACAGAGAACCTCGTTAGTTTTCGGTTTGTCGCTCGTTTACATCATTTGCAAGACTGAAAACAGGTCTTACCATGCGACTAAGATGACAGCATTATTCACAAACGACGATGTGGCTTCAAATTATATTCAACTAACATTTACAAAACAAAAATTAAGTTGGATTTATTGATTCAAATTATAGTTTTACACACAATAGAAAGAAAAAATAATTTATAAAATTTAAGTATATTCATATTCGATACTTTTATAACATAATCTGCGCATATAAAGGAGTAAAACAGATAAATCATTGATATCCAGTCATATATATCAAACCACCTCATAAAATTAAAATTTAATATTGTATGCAATGAAATGTATTTGATTTGGTGCCAATAGTAGCGATAAATATCCTTTAATTCACTGCAGTTTGAGATGGTTACTTTCCTCATCGTGACGACTTGAGAACCATAAAATACATCTTCGGAAAAAAATAAATTTGATTACGATACCGAATCTCATATCACACATCAGTGTCTGAATTTAAAACGCATTTCAAGTTTTAAAAAATGTGAAACATTTTGTTAAACTTAAATGAATACACGTCCTTTGAAATATATTTTTAGCGAATTAATCAGAAATAAATTGTGTTCCACAGAACAAATACATATCGACCCTTAATATATAAACTACAAATATAATTTATCTTATCAAATATAATTTATCTACAATATATCTTTAATAAATATTTTAATCTTTGAAGAACATCTCTTTAAATTTATTAAAAATTTATTTTGCAAAAATTGAAATAGAGAAATAATATTTTATAAAAGAATTCTATAGATTTGGATAATGATACTAATTAACTTTGGTCACCTACTTGTCAAAAGGTACATTCCGATAAAACTTATTCAAATACATTAATAATTGAAAACAATCTAAATTACTGCCTACACAACCATGTTTGCTAGAAACAAAATCTTTTTTAAACAAATATTAAAATCGATTGAAGTCATCAATGAGAATCCTCTTTTGCTAAGATCACACGTTGCAGATTTGTTTTCATAAGGCACCTCAAAAGTTCACATCGAGAGAAGGCTTTGCTGCCCATAAAATATGACAAAGGTAAGAAAGCTCGGTTAAACTTTCCTCCTTGAAATTTTGCGTGCTATTTTAAGTGGGAATTCCGTGACAATGATTTGGGACAAATAGGAAACTTGCAGAGCGGTTCTCAAGTGTGTGTCCTCATGTGCTTATTCAAGTTGCATTTAATTGAAAATCTTTTTTCACACAAAGAGCATTGAAAGGGGCGCTCTCCTGTATGGGTCCTTAGATGACTCTGCAGGTTATTGTTCTGGGTAAACGCTTTGCCACACTGAAACGGGCACTTGAAAGGTCGCTCTCCGGTGTGTGTTAAAACATGACTTTTCACATGACTAAGCTTAGATGAGTGGTATTCACAAAATGGACATTGATGCACCTTCACATTGAATTCATATCTGCTAATAATTCCTGCAAAAGAAAATAAGAATTAGCTTGCTTTTACTGTTTGATATTGGAAATCAACTCAAAAATCCAAAATCATTAAAAATTTAGATGCATATATTATATAAATATATGGTGATTTGATGTAAATATAAAAATAATAAATTCAATTTATTAATATATTCATAATGTGTGTTGCCCAATTTTTATTGGGCATATATATTTATATATATATATATGAATCTGTATGCATCACATTATTTTAAATTGCAAATAGCCACATCAAAGTAAATTGTATACATATATAATTTATTACTATTAGGATAATAATATTTAATTAATGGAATTACGTATTCTGCGTAAAGTATGTATTCATAAGGTAATAATAAGTAAAAGAAAATAATTATGTCAAAACAACAATAATAAACAATTAAAATCGAAAACAAATATTAAATGCATTTGAACTCATTATTCATAATCCTCTTTTGCTAAAATTACTCATTGTTGACTTGTTTTCAAATGGCCCCCCAAGAGAAAAACAGGACAGATCATTTTGCTGCAGATAAAATATGGCAAAAGAAAGAAATCTCGGTGACACTTTCCTCAATGAAATTTTGCATGCTATGTTAAATGAGAATTCCGTGAATATGCTTTGGGACAAATAGGAGACTTGCAGAGTGGTTCTCAAGTATGAGTCCTCACGTGCTGAGAGTACATTTTTACGAGAAAATCTTTTTTTAACAGGAAGATCATTGAAAATGATCCGGTATGAAGCTTGAGATGACGCTATAGTCCACTGTTTTCCCTAAACGCTTTGCCATATTGAATGACACTTCTCCGCTGTGAGTCATCAGATTAAACATGCTTTTTCACGTCACCAAGATTTGATGAGTGGTATTCGCAAAGGGGACACTGACGTATATTCACGTTGCCTTCATATATGCATGCTAACAGCATCTGCAAAAGAAAATAAGAATTAAATCCCACGTATTGATGGATGTTAGAAATTATTGATGGATGTTAAAAATTATGTCAAAAATTCAAAGTCATTAAAAATGTAAATTCACATATTGTATATAATAATGTATAGAGATTTAGTGAACATATTAAATTCAATACACCAAAATATTCACAATGCATATTGTCGAAGTTTTGTGAAATTTTTTATACACAATAGATTATATGAGAAACGAGAAAGTCAAAACAACAGAAAATAAATGAGCCCAGGTAAGTAAATTCATAAAAGAAAAAAAATCGAAAACTGTAAAGATCACATTATTTTAAATTACAAATTGCCACATCATAGTAAATTGTACACATACAAAACTTTCTATAATAATAACATTTAATTAATGTAATAATGTATTCTACGTAAAGTATATATTTATAAGGGAATAATAATTAAAAGAAAACAATTTCAACACTACAGTAATAACACTTGAAAGACATTCATTAGAGAGCAATATCAAATGAAAATATTTCGTAAAATTATATTGATATAATCTTTTAAAACAGTCCAGATGATCTGCTGACGGTCAATTTTCTTCATGTGGGGATATTTTGAATCTGGTAGTGAAGAAGTTGATTTCGAACTGCACTTGAAATACCTGATATCCTCTTACTTCATTAAAATTTCCAACCACCCAGCCATTGTTTCAACAAGCATTACTTTAGAAATCCATTACCAGTAGCAATACAGGCACACGAGTTCGCAAAGTAAATACAATAATTTTGGATACTTTGGACGTTTGTTTATGAAAGAGATAATCGGCAGGTGTAATAACAAAAACAAGAAAGTTGTTCATTAATTTGATTTTTCATATTTCTGTATAATAATAAAATATAATATATTGAATACAATAATTCATAGAAATAGAACAAAAAATTCGAGGTGGCATATACATAATAAACACAGAAATAAAAGAAAATAACAAAAGGATGTACATGTTGTTTTAAGTGAGAATTTAATGAAAACGCTTTAGGACAATTTTGATCCTAACTCGTGTGATCAGTCAAGCTTCACTTTTTAGAGGACTTTTACACTTTTTCACTTTTCTTAGATGAATCTTCACGTCGTATTCCGCACCAAATGCTTCGCCACACTGAAACACACTTTTAAATGATCAAAATTAGGACACGTGTTTTCACATTAGTCCATTTGCATGAGCAGTATTCACGAAAGGGGCTTGGATGTACCTTGCACGAATGCCTTCTCACAACCTCTGCAAATAAATAAATAAAAATTAGTCCCGATTTATTTATTCATGAATTAAATTCATTGGCGCTTTAATTATATTTCAAGAACATAAAATACTGTGAGAATAAAAATTTTGATGTAATACCATTTATTCCTCTACTCATTATTGAAGCAAGCCGAATTTTGCATTCATTTCAGCAAGGATTATTACAATTTTATTTCATACATATTTTATTGCAATTTGAATTTTGCCATCTTAAAAATTATCCGTATTTTGTACAGCTTATAGAAATAAAATTTTCCCTGAGAAGTTAGAGATTTTTTTTTTCTTGTTTCTGCAAATTGTATTGCAATTCATTCTCTTCACAACGAGGTTGCAATGTCTAAAATATAATATCAGCCTTTTCATATGTATAATTAAAAAATGTCCCCGGCCTTGTTACTAATACGACTCAGTTAAGGGAACTTCCGCGTATGAGTCCTCATGTTCAAATCCAAACTAAATTTACGAGAAAATTTCTTCTCACACGGATATTGAAAAGGGCTTGTAAAAAATTATTCCAGACTCCCAGATAGTAAAAAAAAAAAAAAAAAAAAAAAAAATGTGATACAACTTTTGCCATCTACATCAATTCAAAATATTTACCATTTTCATTATATTGCAAGAACATACAAAATATTTACTAAGAATAAAACTTTTAGTATAATGTCAATTAGCCTATTCTCAAATCTGAAACCTGCAAAGTCAAACACTCATTTGAGTCAATATTTTGAAACATTTTTTTCAAGTGTATTTTATTTTCTACTGGAATTTTGCCACAACAGAATTATTAATAGTTGGTATAGCTAAAAATTTAGAAAAAAAACCTAAAAATTTAGAGTTGAAAAAAAAATGCCAGAAATTTTTTTTCACGAAATAATTGAAAATCTTTTAAACTTTTTAAGCAAGTTATATTGCAATTCATTAATGTTCAGAAAGAAGTTCGATCCTCTGAAATATAATAACTGGCTCGACAGCCCGTTGTTGGTCTTCTTTCAAAGATCCAGCCAGGCTGTTCTCCTCTTGGCCGTGGACCTCCAGTTTTTGATCTTAATAAAATTAAAATCAGAGTCCAAACAGTCGACCCATCTCTTTTTCGGTCTTCCCCTTGGTCGTTGTCCAAAAGGGATTGCATTGAAAACCTTCAAAGCAAATCTATCACTTTCCATTCTCATGAGATGACCATGTCATGATGTCAATCTAAAAAGTCTGTGAAGCTCAAAATTGTATCTTTTTCGCCAATTTCCATTGTCATTGGTACCACCAAAAATAGTTCGTAGCACTTTTCTTAACACAAACGATAAAAACAAAAAATGCAGCACAGAAAAACAAATATTTTATTCTATTTATAGTTGATTTCTTACAAAATCAGAGAGGTATTATGTTGTTTCCTAGCAGAATCACAAAAACTATTGGTTGATAATTCGTCCATTCAGCGCTACTTTATGATAAAAAAATAAGAATATTGCCATTTTAAGTATGCTAGAATGAATATCATAAAAATTCTATAATATACATATTAAATACGTTATAGGTATAATAAACATACTAAATTGTTAAAATATACATGCAAGTTTTTCTATAAAAGACTTATTGTAAATTTTAAAAAATCGAAAGATATATATAAAACTTCAGTCTCAATTTAAAAAAAATACATAAAATCCAATATGAATGATCATATGGACGTCCAAGTTTTTTTCCAGACTAAATGATTGGCTAATATTACTATTGTAATAAGCTATTACTATTGCTAATTGCATTGATTATGCTATGTAAATATTGCAAGTATGCTACAATGCATATCATAAAAATGCTATAATATACATATTAAATACAATAAACACGCTAAATTGTTGAAATATACATGCATGTTTTTCTATAAAAGACTTATTGTAAATTTTAAAAAAATCGAAAGCTTTATACAAAACATCAGTCTGAATTTAAAAAAAAAAAATACATACAATCCAGTATGAATCCACATATGGACGTTCAGGTTTAGTTCCAGACTAAATGTTTAGCCGCATTAGAAAGGACAGTTAAAAGATCGTTCTAAAATGATTTAAAACATGCATTTTTGCGTCACTGCGATTGTATGAAACTCATAAAAGGAATGAGGGTCTTACCTTCAAAACTGCTGCTATTACAGTTTTACACATAATATGTAAATAATTCATATTAATGCACTTTGTAATGCACTTCCGTCTATTGTACACACTTATTCCAAAAATGACTACTTCCAAATTTTTGTAGATTATACATGCGCTTTTATTTACAGTAATTGCCGATGCACTTAATTAAATTTTGATGCTAATTCATGCCAACTACAAGTTACATTCTCTTAACTTTTCACAAAATCACTCAATAGAACCTATGAGTCAATTTCTGTTAGATCTCAGCACACAACTTCTACCTCTCTGTCGGCCAAATAGTGTATCTACATCAACAAAAATTCCTTCCCAATTCTTTTTAGGACTACTTATTCTTCTTTAAATTCGTTCTATATTCTTTTTGGATTCTTTTTCTAATTCTCTTTGAATTCCTAATAAATTATTTAAAATTAATTATACTATTGTGTCCATAAAGTAAGACCCATTTTCAATTTAAAGTTCCCGGGGCTTATAGATTTTCAATTTTGTTTTCTTTTTTAGATTTCTGGCACTGTCCTTGACAGAAGTGTGAAATTTTACTTTAAAATATTCATTAGTGCTTGAGTTACGCTTGGCTGTGTGAGACGTGGCTGTGTCTGAATGAATTCAGCAACGAACGGGCATTCAGTTTTGTTTGCGGAAACGTATAGAATGTAGCATGAGGCATTCGGTGAGCATTCCTATATCGGAAAGAAATGTTTAGAAATGGTTCAAAGAAGGCAGAGAACGCGTTGAAGATAAAGAGCCCTCTGGTCAACCGTCAGCATCAACCGACGAAGCTCACTTCCAAAAAATAAAGGTTTGATGCTTACACACCGTCTATTTACAATCTTCAATAAAAAAGTTGATCTTTAAAAGAAAAAGATCAAAATTTTTATTGAAGATATATTTTGCAACGATTCAAATATATAAATTTAGAAATAATGTTTAATGTAAGAGTTTGATGAAATTTCAAGTATTTTCAATTATGCTAATTATTTATGCAGTTATTTCATTAGCAATTAAACATAACTACTACACTTTTGCAACTACAAGAAAAAACAATCAAATTTCTTCTTCCAAGAATGCGTTAACTAACGCAAATAAATAAAATAAAAAATAAATAAAATGAAATAAATAATAAATAAAAAACTTTATGCATACAATTCAGTGTCTCCCACTCTACTAGTTGTAGAGTGCGAGATTTTAAAGTCAAGTTACATTCTCTTAACTTTTCACAAAATCACTCAAAAGAACCTACGAGTCAATTTCTGTTAGATCTCAGCACACAACTTCTACCTCTCTGTCGGCCAAATAGAGTATCTACATCAACAAAAATTCCTTCCCAATTCTTTTTAGGACAACTTATTCTTCTTTGAATTCGTTCTATATTCTACACACCGTCTATTTACAATCTTCAATAAAAAAGTTGATCTTTAAAAGAAAAAGATCAAAATTTTTGTTGAAGATTTATTTTGCAACGATTCAAATATACAAATTTAGAAATAATGTATACATTTCGATCGCCTATCAGCATTTTTGGCTGCGCCTAAAATTTGTCCCGGAAAATCCAGGATAAGGGGAGAATTTGGCCAAAAATCGACTTGGCCATAACATAAAAAGTTACATAGGAATAATTTTTTTTTGATGTTTCCAGAGGATGTAGGGCTACGCCACGAATCGATAGCCACCATCCGCGTGTCTCTAAGAAATTATTTGTAGAAGTTACGGGCATGCGCTCGCCGAGTCCCGATTGGGCATTCGCCGATATACCCGGGGCCCATATCGGGAGAAATTAACGTGCGAGGCCCACAATGTGTATGTCGTTAAATAGCGTTTCACGCCACTAGTTAAACCCCTTAAAAGAATTGGCCTAGCAAATTTATTTCCATAGATATGGGCAAGTATGCGTTTAAGTCACAAATACACGCTCTGGGCGCTCTCCGAGCTGTTTTTAGCGATTTTAGCGTTTTAAGGGAGTAATTTTCGATCGATTTGGCTGCAATTTTGCATGGGAGTCCCTCAGATGAATACATTTCGATCGCCTATCAGCATTTTTGGCTGCGCCTAAAATTTGTCCCGGAAAATCCAGGATAAGGGGGAGAATTTGGCCAAAAATCGACTTGGCCATAACATAAAAAGTTACATAGGAATAATTTTTTTGATGTTTCCAGAGGATGTAGGGCTACGCCACGAATCGATAGCCACCATCCGCGTGTCTCTAAGAAATTATTTGTAGAAGTTACGGGCATGCGCTCGCCGAGTCCCGATTGGGCATTCGCCGATATACCCGGGTACCATATCGGGAGAAATTAACGTGCGAGGCCCACAATGTGTATGTCGTTAAATAGCGTTTCACGCCACTAGTTAAACCCCTTAAAAGAATTGGCCTAGCAAATTTATTTCCATAGATATGGGCAAGTATGCGTTTAAGTCACAAATACACGCTCTGGGCGCTCTCCGAGCTGTTTTTAGCGATTTTAGCGTTTTAAGGGAGTAATTTTCGATCGATTTGGCTGCAATTTTGCATGGGAGTCCCTCAGATGAATACATTTCGATCGCCTATCAGCATTTTTGGCTGCGCCTAAAATTTGTCCCGGAAAATCCAGGATAAGGGGAGAATTTGGCCAAAAATCGACTTGGCCATAACATAAAAGTTACATAGGAATAATTTTTTTGATGTTTCCAGAGGATGTAGGGCTACGCCACGAATCGATAGCCACCATCCGCGTGTCTCTAAGAAATTATTTGTAGAAGTTACGGGCATGCGCTCGCCGAGTCCCGATTGGGCATTCGCCGATATACCCGGGTACCATATCGGGAGAAATTAACGTGCGAGGCCCAGATATGGGCAAGTATGCGTTTAAGTCACAAATACACGCTCTGGGCGCTCTCCGAGCTTTTTTAGCGATTTTAGCGTTTTAAGGGAGTAATTTTCGATCGATTTGGCTGCAATTTTGCATGGGAGTCCCTCAGATGAACACATTTCGATCGCCTATCAGCATTTTTGGCTGCGCCTAAAATTTGTCCCGGAAAATCCAGGATAAGGGGAGAATTTGGCCAAAAATCGACTTGGCCATAACATAAAAAGTTACATAGGAATAATTTTTTTGATGTTTCCAGAAGATGTAGGGCTACGCCACGAATCGATAGCCACCATCCGCGTGTCTCTAAGAAATTATTTGTAGAAGTTACGGGCATGCGCTCGCCGAGTCCGATTGGGCATTCGCCGATATACCCGGGGTACCATATCGGGAGAAATTAACGTGCGAGGCCCACAATGTGTATGTCGTTAAATAGCGTTTCACGCCACTAGTTAAACCCCTTAAAAGAATTGGCCTAGCAAATTTATTTCCAAATAGATATGGGCAAGTATGCGTTTAGCGTTTCACAAATAATTTTCGATCTCTGCAATTTTGGGCGCTCTCCGAGCAGCATTTTTGGCTGATTTTAGAAAATCAGGAAGGGGAGAATTTGGCCAAAAATCGACTTGGCCATAACATAAAAAGTTACATATGAATAATTTTTTTTTTGATGTTTTCAGAGGATGTAGGGCTACGCCACGAATCGATAGCCACCATCCGCGTGTCTCTAAGAAATTATTTGTAGAAGTTACGGGCATGCGCTCGCCGAGTCCCGATTGGGCATTCGCCGATATACCGGGTACCATATCGGGAAGAAATTAACGTGCGAGACCCACAATGTGTATGTCGTTAAATAGCGTTTCACGCCACTAGTTAAACCCCTTAAAAGAATTGGCCTAGCAAATTTATTTCCATAGATATGGGCAAGTATGCGTTTAAGTCACAAATACACGCTCTGGGCGCTCTCCGAGCTTTTTTTAGCGATTTTAGCGTTTTAAGGGAGTAATTTTCGATCGATTTGGCTGCAATTTGGCATGGGAGTCCCTCAGATGAACACATTTCGATCGCCTATCAGCATTTTAGGCTGCGCCTAAAATTTGTCCCGGAAAATCCAGGATAACGGGAGAATTTGGCCAAAAATCGACTTGGCCATAACATAAAAAGTTACATAGGAATAATTTTTTTGATGTTTCCAGAGGATGTAGGGCTACGCCACGAATCGATAGCCACCATCCGCGTGTCTCTAAGAAATTATTTGTAGAAGTTACGGGCATGCGCTCGCCGAGTCCCGATTGGGCATTCGCCGATATACCCGGGTACCATATCGGGAGAAATTAACGTGCGAGGCCCACAATGTGTATGTCGTTAAATAGCGTTTCACGCCACTAGTTAAACCCCTTAAAAGAATTGGCCTAGCAAATTTATTTCCATAGATATGGGCAAGTATGCGTTTAAGTCACAAATACACGCTCTGGGCGCTCTCCGAGCTTTTTTAGCGATTTTAGCGTTTTAAGGGAGTAATTTTTCGATCGATTTGGCTGCAATTTTGCATGGGAGTCCCTCAGATGAATACATTTCGATCGCCTATCAGCATTTTCGGCTGCGACCAAAATTTGTCCCAGAAATTCCAGGATAACGGGAGAATTTGGCCAAAAATCGACTTGGCCATAACATAAAAAGTTACATATGAATAATTTTTTTGATGTTTTCAGAGGGTGTAGGGCTACGCCACGAATCGATAGCCACCATCCGCGTGTCTCTAAGAAATTATTTGTAGAAGTTACGGGCATGCGCTCGCCGATTCCCGATTGGGCATTCGCCGATATACCCGGGTACCATATCGGAAGAAATTAACGTGCGAGGCCAACAATGTGTATGTCGTTAAATAGCGTTTCACGCCACTAGTTAAACCCCTTAAAATAATTGGCCTAGCAAATTTATTTCCATAGATATGGGCAAGTATGCGTTTAAGTCACAAATACACGCTCTGGGCGCTCTCCGAGTTTTTTATAGCGATTTTAGCGTTTTAAGGGAGTAATTTTCGGTCGATTTGGCTGGAATTTGGCATGGGAGTCCCTCAGATGAACACATTTCGATCGCCTATCAGCATTTTTGGCTGCGCCTAAAATTTGTCCCGGAAAATCCAGGATAACGGGAGAATTTGGCCAAAAATCGACTTGGCCATAACATAGATTTTAACATTCGATTACTAATGCGATCAATCCGAGGAGACTTATTGGGTTTTATCTTCCTAATAAATTCACTGACTTCCGCTGGGCAGACCTGGCTAATATCATTTACGTGTGGTTGTTGAAGGAAGTCTGCTACTTCAGTGTTGGTGCGTCTAAAGAAAATAGGATCTTCGACGTCGTGGTTCGTTTCAGGCTTGTAGGCTGTCAGCTAAAAGCTCGGCTTTCTCCTCTGGTGCAGAAGCAAAAGATCCATTGGAGCGTATAAGTGGTGGAATGTTGCTAAAAGGTTTACGCAACAAAGACGTTCGTCTAATTGTGTTGTCTGAGTCGTCATGGCCTGAATGGAGTGTTCCCATAGTTGCTGTGAGAATTTTTTGGTCATTAATCTGACTACAGCCATCTGTCTGAAATAATCGGCTCTGGCGTTTGGATCCCTAGATTCTTGCCAGAACCGACGTAGTGCGTTTCTATATTTAATTGCATTTTTAAGCTCGCTTGGAAACCTAACAGGTGGCGGCTTAAATTTAGGTTTAGAAGATTCGCTTAGAGCTCCTTGCGGGGTGAGCTCCAAGTCCTGAATGAGGCGCTCCGCGTCAGCGGGTTCGCTTAAAAGTAAAAGGGGGAGTGGCTTAGTGCTTAGCGTATAGCTGAAATCCTCCCAATTGGTCAAAAGCTGATCTGGACCTTTCAGTGATTCTATGCTGGTTTCAAAGGTAAACAAAACAGGTAGGGGATCTGAATCAAGATCATTTATCACCTCTACATCACAATTAAATGGAATAAATTTAAAAATGCCATAATCAAGGACATTACCCGCGCGGTTATTAATAATATTAAATCTAGTTGTCGGGGGGGGCTACGACTTTCAATCTTCTTTGTAATTTCAGATATTTGCTCAGCTTGAATCCATTACGGTTAGAACGTCCGAAATTCCAACTAGAGTGGAAAGCGTTTAGGTCGCCGGCTAGAATCACATTGGGTCCAGATTTTAAAATCATATCGATGTCCTCCACCGGGTATCCACCTGGGTTTGTAGGTGCGACGTAAGTCGAAGCGATGATGATGGGTGGAAAATCGTTAAGATGAATTTGAATCATGGCTACCTCGGCGCAATTAAGGCGCGGAGCAGGTAGTTCATGGTGCCTGATACTACTTTTAACATAAATGCAGGTGCCTCCGCTTACATAGGAATTTAGGTTGATTCTATCAAAACGATAGAATCGATAATTAGAGATCAGTGGGGTCTCTCCAGGTCTTAATTTAGTTTCCTGGACCAAAAGTACATCAAGGTTATGCTCTAAGCAAAATTCTCTTACCTCATTGATTTTAGAACGCAAACCATTTGCGTTCCAGGTGGCAATCCTGAGAAGTTCCAAGCGGGTGTTGAACATTAATGGTCTCTGCTCGCTGTCACGATCTTCCAGTAGGTGTGGAAGATGTGATAAGACCTGGTATGGGTGTCGGTTTCTTGTCTTATTTGTAGTAGACATAGGCGAAACGCCTCTGCTAGGGTCAGTCCGTCCATGCCCTGCTCAGAGTACTTCATTAATTGTCCGATCAATTCCGTACAGTCGGGGCCGGATGTGGTCGGTTGATGGGCAACTGTTGGAGCCACCGTCGGCGGCGCGTGGATGACGCGTGCAGCTGGAGGTGGTGGAGCAGCAACAGGCATCCTGGGAATTCCCTGGGGGGAGTTGGTCTCGTGGCCTGGGTGGGTCAGCGATTACCTGCGGTCAGGCTGGCGCAGGACAGCTCCTGAGATACTGGCTTGGGTGGTGGTACGGGAAGTTGGGGCTTTTTCCTTTGAGCCTTTCCTTGCTTTCCTTTGTTTTTTGAGCTGGGGCAACTGGGGCAGCCCCTCCAGTTGGCGGCGTGGTCTCCCCTGCAGTTCACACATGTTGCAGCTTGATCAGCTGGGCGAGTGCAATTTTCTGCCTTATGGCATCCGGCACACCTGGTCGGGAGGCGGCCCGCTTCACATGAATGAAAGTAACCCTGGCAATTCCAGCATTGGCTGGGGCCAGGGCGTCCTCGGTATACTTCTATGCAAACTTGTGCGTCTAAGAGCTCAGTTACTCGGTAGATACCGTCAGCCTGCTGATTTTTCTTAACCTGTAAATAAAAGAGCGGCCTCGGCTCCTTGGTCCTGTATTTCGAGAGACGGGATATTTTCCGAACCTCAAAGCCTTCTTCGGCGAGTTCCTCGGTGATGCTGGCTGGGTTAGTGTTAGCCGGTAGTCCTCTGATGACTACTTTGATTGGTCTTTCTTCTCTCAGAGAGTAACTTTTAAAGTCAAGTCCACGATCGTCCATGTATTTCGTGAGCTTCCTGAAGTCGTCGTCGGTGTTTGTTTGCAACTTCATGAACCTCCCAGTGTATTTACACTGAAGGAGGGGACTTCACTTTTCAAGACGCTGAGGGTCTGGTTCCAATCCTGTTTAGGCTGGAAGTAAATAGGTGGTGGCCTGGCCTCATTTACTGCATTGTCATTCAGTTCTGGGATATTATTAATGTTACCCACTGCGGCAAAGGAGTTTCGTTGGGGTATGGTAGCGTTCTCTATCGCCCTTTTCTGCTTAGATATAAGGTGTTTTGCCGGGGAGGTAAAACCATCAACATCGGCAGGTCTTTTTTCCTTTCTTGCCTTGTGTGTTGATTTGGCAAGTGTAATTGATTCATCAAAGATGGGGAGAGCAGGGGCGCTTTCAGTAGAAAGTTGGTCCCGAGATTGTTGGGCCCTCTGGCATCGATCTTCAATTTCAGAGACAGATGGTACCTGGAATAAAGCGATATCAAACTCGAATCTGAAAATGTCCATCTGCCGGTAAATCTCTGCCATTTCGGCGTGAAGAGTGGCTGCTGATGGATCATCAATGTGGAGTTTTCTTAATTTAGTTGCTGATTGAGCAAGTCTCTCTTTGAACTGAGAGGCTTTTCTCAGTACAGCCTGATTTACTAGGATGTATTTATCCGTTAGTTCCCTCAATTGGGGGAAGGTGTTTGCTTTGCCTTGTCATCATTAGTCGGATCATTTGTCATTGTCTGGTCCATATTGATAGAGACCGAAGTCATTGCCGGGCTAGCCGGGGATGTGTAATATATGATCGGTGGAGTAGGGGGCGGAGGATCTTCCTCCGGGTTGACAGAGTTGATCTGACTCCTTTTGTCAAAATCAATAATAAAGTAAAAGATATTAATAATAGAAATGTATTAAAAATATATAATTCTTTTGCACAGAGCGCAAGAGTAAAACTCAGGGTTTAGATACGGAGCAGGTGAAAAACACGTCTGCTCTGATCGAGATCTAAAACCAGAATCTATAGA
Organism: Caerostris darwini; assembly: GCA_021605075.1. Classification (NCBI taxonomy): domain Eukaryota; kingdom Metazoa; phylum Arthropoda; class Arachnida; order Araneae; family Araneidae; genus Caerostris; species Caerostris darwini. Next base: position 114,875 of record BPLQ01012270.1, read on the forward strand.
GCACGAACAAACAGCTTTTGTCGACAGAAAGATATGGTGTATGAAATAAAATTGTAATAATTCTTGCTGAAATGAATGCCCAACTCAGCTTGCTTCAGTAATGAGTAGAGGAATAAATGGTATTACATTAAAATTTTTATGCTCAGAAAGTGTATTTTATGTTCTTCAAATATAATTAAAGTGCCAATGAATTTAGTTCATGAAAAAAATAAATCAGCGATGTTTAATGTCAAATGAAAAGGACTCTGCTGTAGGAGTCGATTTAATTTGATATTTGTTTTGATAAATTTTTTTTTTTTTGTAATTTTATTTGTAAAATTAGTAATTTTTTAATTATTAGTGTATAAATAGTGTACTATAAAAAAAATTATATTGTAACGTATCTAATTACAAATATGTTCCAAAGTTGGGTAATCACAAAATGGGCAAATTTTCAAGACATGAACTCAAACACCAGTCGTATTTATTGTATGGCAACATGAAGTGATGGCGGACCAATCAAAAAAGTTTGTAAACAGAAAAGCATGTGAAAATTTGAAAGCTTCATTAAAGAGAATACAACTTAAGTTAAGTTACAGTGATTAAATTGTTACTATTATCATTTATTGTTAGTATTTTTGTTTCGTTAATAAATAAATGGACATATTATATTAAATAATTCGTCGAATAAATAAATGGACATATTATATTAAATAGTATATTTAAATAAAGTTTATACTAACCTTTTCAAAGTAATGATTTTATAGAGATTGATATATCGGTTAAAATCTAGGATCCTGTACCCTTTGTGCCAAATTCATCGCCAAGTCGGTAAGTAAGCATAGAAATGAATGGGCCAGGTAGTTTGCGCGGTAAAATGATATTACGCCAAAATCCTTTACTGTGTTGCCAAATCGCCAAGTAAACAGACAAAAAAGTTGCCTAAGTTCGGTGTCATAGTAAAGGGCCATTTCGCCCCAATTTATAGCCAAACAGTGCTTTTACGCCAACATTAGCAGCCAAATAGCTATTACGTCAAAATTTATTCCTGAAAAGGCTTTGAAGCCAAAGTTTATCGCTTTAACGCCAAATATTATCCCTACCCTTTATCGCCAACATTTATCGCTTTATAGACATTTTTCACTAAGCAAATTTTGTTATATAACTTCTTTTAAGCCACAAAATGCTTTATCGCCAATATTTATTGCTTTATAGCCAAATTTTTTCACTAAATGAATCTTGTTTTTTGTGGCGCTTTTACGCCAAAAGTTGATGCTTTATTGCCAAATGTTTATCACTAAAAATTTTTATCTCTGGAATACTTTTGCGCTAAATGAAACCGCTTTTACGCCGAAATTTCGCGCTATTATGCCAAGAAAATTATATCTAAAGTGCCTTTACGCCAATTTATTTCGCTTTATCGCCAAATTTTTACCACTATTGTGTAAACTTTTTAATGTTTCTTTTTACGCCACATATTGCCGCTTTAACGCCAAAATATATCATTATTTTGTCAACATTTTATTCCTAAATTGCTTTCACACCAAATTAAATCGCTTTATCGCCAAATTATTATGTGGAATTTTATTTTGTCACAAAAAAGTATCGTTTAAACAAGGATAATAATCGCTGTTAATTGATTAAATTTCAATACGATAAAATTTCACCAAAGTTATTCGCCAATTCTTTTTTTTTTTTTTTTTTTTTTTGTAATGTCATAAAATAAGTCATGTTCTTTACGAAGCCGAATTCGAATGATAAATTAATATTAACAAAAGGTAAAAAAGAAGAAAAAACTACAGAATAACTTACTTTTTATTGTGGTATGTCCTTCCTCTGTGGTGGAAACAAATATTTTATTCCATCGGTGAAATCATAAATTATTTTGCGGATGTCACATATGTGCTGGCGCCGCCACATGCACTGTGCCAGATAATTATCAAATGTTCCGGACACATTATTTTATTAATATTAATTTATTTTAATTATTAAAAATTTAAATTGTAACGTTAACTAACGTTCTAAAAAGCTAAAGCTTCAAATATTCCGAGCGAATTCTAATTACGTTTGTCACAAAATCCTAACTAAACGAACATCTTTAAAAAGGAAATTAATTATTTAAGAATAAAATATAAGTTATTAATAAATAAAAAAAATTGTTTTTCTTGTTTATTTCTTACTTTCCTGAGTGGCAACTTTATAAATATTGCTTATGTTCTGAATCGGTGACCGATGTACGTTGTAAGGATAAGTTCGGAATAATCACTAATTTATTGGAATACTAATTTAAAAGAATATATATTTCTGTTCTTATTTACTGCAAATAAGTATTCTGCAAATAATAATATAATCACAATAACAATAAATAGTCATTATATTGTTTGGAAAATGAAGCTACGAATTCCTCTAATTATAGTATTGTAACCCTAAAGAAATTGGCGAAATATTCAGGGTTGCAAGATTGGCGACTATCTCAGGGGTACAGTATCCTAGATTTTAACCTTTTAATTTACTGTATATGAAGAAATTGTCTTTTACAGCTCATTTTTGTGTTCATAATACCTACTTCTTCATAGAGGTTGCATTTCAAAAAGAAATGAAAATCACATATTTTATGATCATATTGAAGTAATTTACTTTTTGGTTTTTATTCTTCATAAAATATTAATAATATGCCTTTTAGACTTTTACTTACTTTTAGACTTTTTTTGCCATTTACTTTTGTCATATATGAATTCTCTCCCTCGCTTTTCTAGATGCAGATAGCAGTTTTGCTTGAAATTCTTAAGAGACATCAATGATTTATTTTCATCAATAACTTCTTTTACTGTGTTAGTTACCTGAAATATTGTAAAGCGACCTTATGAATGCCTTTTTCAGTACAGAAAAACATTTATTAAACATAGTCGCTTGTAGGTTTTATTTGAGGACTTTTCATGTCTGAGTCTTTTCTACAAATTTTAACTTATAAAAATATGTAAAAATTTATGTAGGACATCACAATTTGATTTTAGGAGAAAGTTATTTAAACTTTGGAGTTATTAATTTTAATAACTGTTGATTCAGAATTGCACTGAAATTTTTTTTAATGAATTTTGTTTTTTATTTTTATAATTGTGTTTGTCTTTTCAAATTATTTGATTTTCTTAAAGTAGTTTTACATAAAAAAAAGCATAATGTCACTTTATTTTCTATCAAAGGATTTATCTAGTATATGTTTCGGAAAATTAATGATAGGCATAAGTAAAAAAATATCCATTGAGTGGTTGACTTGTAGAAAATGTAACCTTTTTAAATTTTTTGGCACTTGCTAGAGAATTTATAATTTTTTTTTTTTTTTTTTTTTATGCTTTGTACTTTCTGGGAAAGTGAAATAATCTTTTATTCAGTGTAATATTTATGCAAATTATTTTTTTTTTCAATTGTGCTCAACCTAAATTTATTTTCATTAAAATAAATACAACTACTGTTACTAAGAAGATTATTATGGCTTATTTTTTAGATTATTATTATGCCATGTTTTATGCAGATGATTATTATGGCTTTAATGAATTGCATTTCTGAAAAAAATGCAAATTATATATTTTATGCTAATAAGGAAATGTTTAGCTTTTGATTTATTTTCATGAAGTTTAGTTTAGAATAAAAAGTTGAATATATTTTTATAATCTGTCCTCTGTAAAAAAATATGCCTGTTTGTTTAGCAAATCTAATTATTATTATTTTCTGCTTGACTTTTCATTGACTATGAAAAGTTGATTGACTATGATAGATTAACTGAAAAAATTGTTAGCCAGATTTTCATGTGTTTTCTATGGCAAACACAATTTCACTTTCCATAAGAAGTAGAAAAAATATAGTAGAAAATTGTCACATGAACATAAAAATGGATTTCTTAATTCCTTTGAAGATAATATTTCATAATATTAACTTTAAATAAATATTTATTTTTAGAACTTTTTATATTTTTAAACCATTTGTGCATGTTCATATTTATTACATGAAACTTTTTCAGTTTTTATTCAAAATTGTGTTCTTTACAATAAAATTGATATGCTCAGAAGTTAAAAAAAAAAAATTAATTCTCACAATTGTTCAAGAAAATGATACTTGGAAGTTTAAATGGAATCTCGTTCACAAGTAAATTTACTAAAATTTGTGAAGGTCAACTGTAGTTACTTCCTTAGTTAGAATCATGCAAGCATACCTAATAATTATGAGTATTTTTATTATTATTTTTAATATTACAATGATTGAATTTAATACATTCTTTTCATCTTATTGTGTGTGAAACTTTAATTTCAATAAATAAATCAGTTCTATCTTTTGTTACTTTCTTTTGTAGATGTTGGCAGTAGTTCTGAAAAGAAAATGAAGACACAACAGTGTCCTTTTTGTGATTACCACTCCCTTGAAACTTAATCATGACAATTGTCAATTAAAAGATCTGGAGTCTTTTGCATGCTTTCAGTGTGGAATGTATTGTTTATAGCTACCTGTGCTATATCAGAAGAGATATAACACCAGAGAATACTCTTACAAATGTTTCTGGTGTAAAAAAAAAAAAAAATTCTAGCACAGGCATATGAGAGCTCCTACTTGAGAACATCACATCAAATGTCCTACACTGTGACAAATTTTTTCTCAGAATTCAACCATAAAAGCACATTTAGAAATTCATGTAGGAAAATAATCACAAAGAGGAAAGGGATGTTAAGAAATTTTCTAAGATGCCAATTGTACTCATTAAAAATTAAATTATTAGTACTCCCTCTTATAATTAACTGTGTTTCTATTTTTATTAATTAATTTTTTTCTATAAATACTTTGATTTTTCAGTATTTCTGCATAAAGCATTTCATATCTGAAATTAATCAATTATGTGGTAGGTTTAAGCATGATATGAGGCATAATTGAGATCATAGTCAATTCAGATATTTTTTGTTTCTGAATTACATTAGAAGTACTGGAAATTTATATAAATGGAGGAATTTTTGACCCAGTATTGTCACTCTAAAAGCTAATACGTTTAAATTCAGGAAAATATTTTATTTCTGTGTTCATTATTTTTTTGCAATTGTCTTGAATGTCTTGCTATATGTTTATAATATATTTTATTTACTGTTTAATATCCAAAATGGTGTATAAAAATATTGAATCTGTAGTTCTATATATGTACATTTTGTAGTGTGTGAAATTCTTTCTCAAATTTAACCCTAATATCTGTTATCTTCTTTTGCAGATGTCAGAAGCAAGTCATATATATATTTGATGTTTTTTCTAAAATAATATTAAAAAATTGTATTTGTTTTTTATGATATTCATTTATTATTATTGGCACTGAATAGAAAATGTATACATTTTTTTTTATTTTATGCTTTATACTTTCTAGGAAAGTAAAACAATTTAATCATTGTAACATTTATGCAAATAATTTTTTTTTCAATTATACTAAACCTGAATTTATTTTCATTAAAATAAAATTGGGTTATAATCATTACAGATTCTCTCAACTACATTATGTTTATATGATGTGTGCTGCAATTCCTTTGATTGCAGCTTTGTATTTTTATGTTAGCGAATAATGTTTTTGACAGTTAAAGATTTATTTTTCTGTTGTATTGAAATGGAAATGTTTTACATATTTCTGATTTTTTTAAAATTTCAATATTTATATAATGAATACTCATTAAAAAAAAAACCCTCTATTAAATACTTAATGAAATTTCTTCCTGACATAACAAGTTGCACACATGAGATGAGGCATAATTGTTACCATTACATTTGTATTCTCCAAAAATGTATTTGATGTTGTCAAAATTATTATGAAAGAGATGAAGATTTTAAATGGATATGGATGAAGGAACATTTTCCCCAGTGTTGACAATATGAAAGCTGATGCAATTCAAGCTAATTATTTTTATATTCCTTATTGTTTACTTTCTTTTCATTCGCATCGAATTCCTGTGAGTTATTATTTATAAATATTTATTGCAAAAATGTGAGAAACGTTTATTCAAAAACGAAGAAAAACGAAAGTTTTATTGAAATTTATGAAAAGTCGATATTTTACTGTCTGCTTTTTTCAATAAATAATTCCACCCTTATTTTTATTATTTTATTTTCAGGTATTGGTTACAATTGTTAGGGGAAATTGAAGATATACTTTTGCCCCTTTTATGAATATCGCACAACCCATCTTTGTACCATGAAAAGGCATAATTTATCTCATTCTGGAGAACGACTTTTAAGTGTCCATTTCAGTGTGGCAAAGCATTTAATCGGAACAGTTCATCTGAGGACTCATACCGGAAAACACCCTTCTCAATGCTCTTCATGTGATGAAAGATTTTCTCAAAAACATGCCTTGATTGGTCACAAGAGGACTCTCACTGGAGAACGACCCTACAAATGTCTTATTTGTGGCAGTGCATTTTCTCATGACATGTCCATGAAAAATGACGTAGGAATTCATAGAAGAAAGGGTGACAAAGTTTAATTTTAGGACATAATTACTCTAAAATGATATATATTTTGATGCTAACTATCTATTTAATAAGTGTATTTTTTAGAGTGTTTATTCACTTTACCTGATTTTGGTTTTATGAGTAAGATGCATTTTTCAAAGTAATTAGATTACTTTTAAAATAATTCTTTGTGAAAAAAGGCATTATATTACTTTTTTGTTTATGAATCCAATGCAATAAAATTTAGTTGTATTGCTTATAGAAATATAACATCTATATATATGTCAAAATGAATCATTACTGGGTTATATTCCTAAAAATTGTTCTCAAATGTACAAAGTTCATATGAATTTAATGTTCTGACACTTAAGATTTTTTTTAACCTGTTCCATTGAAATAGAGGTTTCTTAAAAATGTTTTCTAAATGTTTATATTTATAAAAGGAGTTATATAAATAGTGTGTTCTTTAAAATAATTTAATATTTATTGTCTTTTCTTCATATTTTAAATCATGAAATATTATATTTCAGATATTTGAATAGAGGCTCTTATTTAATTATTAAATTGTAAAATAACTTGATAAATATATATATATATATATATATATTGTCAAACTTTTTAAAGAAACTTTTATTCTTATCACCTACACAAAATATTAATAATTTTATTGAGGCATTATTCAACTAGATACAAAATAAAAGTAAGAAATCAAATTTTTAAAATACTTACTGAAATGAGTCAGTGGATGGCTCAGTTTTCACATAAGTTGAAACATAATTAGCATCATAGTAAAAAAAAAATCCATTTTGACAGTAAATGTATTTTATGTGATTAAATATTTTAATTTGACGTGATTAAAAAATTTTTGTCCCAGTATTGATAATCTAAAAACTAATGATCATTACAAAAAATTACATTCATTTTCTCCTTTTATTATTTGCCTTCATTATTTTTATGCTATCTCAAATTTTTTTGTTATCTTTCTATAATATACTGTATATAAATCATCGTATAATATATAAAACAACATATATTATTTTGCTCAATAAATACTTCATATATATTATTTGTAAATCTGTAATATCTATTTTTTTTTTGTCAGTTTTTCTTTTTCTACACAATCCTTTCGAATTAAATAATATTGTATTATACTGATTTTATCTTGCTTTTATTTAATTTTTATGTCTAGATATTTTGCTATTTTCTAACATGTATCTGAATGTGTGAAAGGGTGTTTTTTTTTTTTAAATTATACGAAAAGTCCCGAAGATAGGTCAAAGTTTTTTCTTATATGTTATACTTTGATGAATGCATTTCATTTTATATTATTATTAAAAGGGGGAAATAGTTCCTTTGTATTTCTTTTGCTTCATTATATTTTCTAATCAATGCATTCTTTATGAAAATTTTAAGATGTGTGCAGAATACGCTATTCTGATAGTTAAGTTTAATAGTTTTATTGTGTGCACTCTACTATGATGGAGATCGTTAAAATTCAGAATAACATGTTAAATGTCTCTTTCAATTTTATGTATTTATTTAAGTTATATTATACTTTTTATTTAAAAAAAATGCTCATTTTTTTTATAGAGTTGGCAAGTTGTACGGCTATCTTCCATGTGATTTTTATGGAGAACAACAAGACTTATCTCTCACAATGTAGTGTAGAAAAAAATCACGTGGGCCAGTGTGTGTTAACAACTTTTTTAAATACGTGAAATGTTTCATGGCGTTTATTGTAGACAAGTATTAATATTTTAATCTCAGGAAATTTTTTTGACAATAATCAAAAATGTATTTCCATTTTTTAAAATTCAAGTAAGTATAAATTTAACATTTTCTTGATCAATTGTTTTGAATCCTTTTATCTGAAATTGAATAATAAAAATATTGAATTTTACTAATTCTTTACATTTTTGGTATAATAAAATGTACTATCTATTTATAAATCCAGCCTGCATTTATACTTTTTTTTGCAGGGATTGTTAGCAGATTTGAAGACACTGTGAAGATACATCAATGTACTTTTTGTGAATACCACTCATACCATCTTGGTCATGTGAAACAGCATCTTTTAACCCACATTGAAGAGTGACCTTTCAAGTGTCCGTTTCATTGTGGCAAAGCATTTTGTCAGAACATTGTCCTGCAGCGGCATCTGAGGACTCATACCGGAGAACACCCGTTTCAATGTATTGAGTGTGAAAAAAGATTTTCTCAAAAACAAGGCTTGACTGATCACTGGAGGACTCATACTAGAGAACGACCCTGCAAATGCCCTATTTGTCCCAAAGCCTTTTCACGAAGTTCTAACTTGAAGCAACATGTAAAAATTCATAGAAGATTGTATCAGTGATTTTAATTTTAGAAGATACGTATTATAAGGCTAACTTTATATTTGAAAATTGGATTTTTAGACTGTTTGTTCATATTAACTTTAATTCTTCTGTTTGAATTTTATGAATAAAAAACACTTTTCAGATTTTATGATTTTTGAAGTAATTCTTTGTTAAAGATTCCATAATGTTACTTTCCTTTTTATAAAGCTTAAGTAATAAAAATTATAGCTAATGTAAAAAGAAATTCAATATTTAAAATTGTTTGGAAATAAAATAGATAATTAGTGCATCAGATAATACATAATTAGTGCATTCTTTTCTATAAAATAAATAATATAAATGTATTTATAATGAATAATATGTAAGTGCATATATGAAAAAGAATCAGAATATGTACATGTGTACAGCAATCTTAATTCTATTCATCACAGATGTTGTTAATTCTATTAGAAGTTTGCATGAAGTTTTATCAATTTAAAACTCTGTACAATTTTGACACTTACGATTCATTCACCTGTACTATTGAAATAGAGATTTTTTGAATGTTTTCTAAATTTTAATATTTGCAAAATGAGTTCTGCTTATAAAAGAATTTATCATTGTTTTACATAATATTTTAATTCATGAAGCAACAATATTATGTTTCAAGGAATCCAACTATGTTATGAAATTATTAATTGCTAAATTAACTTGATAATATGTTTTTAAAAAACCCATTTTGCAGTAAATGAATTTTATGTGATTAAAGATTTAAAATTGATATGAATAAATGATCTCATCCTTATATTGGCAATCTTGAAAGTTAATGCATAACATTTGAGAAAAGTAAATTGTCTTTTTTTAATATTTTCCTTATTTTTATGTTATCTCAGATTTCTTGTTATTGAAAAAAGCTGAGCATTGAAAATATTGACTATGAACATTTATGCTTATTAATGAATTTTTCATTTTTTTTTTTTTTGTGTGTGTGTGTGTGAATCTCTAATAATTGTAAATGAATCACCTTGATTTTTGTTACTTTGTTTTGCTTATGTGATTATCACTTTTGAAGACATATGAAGCCACTCTTTGCAAATAATGTGCTGTCAAATTTAATCACTTGATTAGGCATGCCTTGTTGCAAACTAAGAAATGTGTTTGGCATAAGTCCAACAGTCTGAAAGAGATTAAAGGCATGTACTGAGAAACCACTGTGTCCAAAATAATCAAATTAATATTAAAGCGTATAAAAACTTTTGCAATAATTTCTTCTCAATAATTAAATTATTTTGTTTTTGTGGGTTAGGTAAATTTCAATATTACAAGACAACTTTAGGCAACTTTAGTTTTTTGCAATGTTAAATATGTAAGATTGGCCAGATAATTTGCTCGTGATTTTTATGCAGAACAACGAGATTCATTTTTCACATTGTAGGAAATAATGGTTCAATAGAAAAAAATCGCATGCTCCTAATTGTTAACTTTTCTGAAAAATTGAAATGTTTGATGTCGTTTGTTTTGCATAGGAATAATTGATGTGAATTTATTAATCTGAGTATGTAATGTATTAGCATTTTAAATACTCATCTAAATATTTTTAAATTTTCAATCCATCAAAATATACTTGTGCAAGTTGCCTTTTATTCCATGAATAATTTTTAATTGTAGTCAATATTACTTTTTAATTTAAATTACATTGTTAAGCAGAAAAATTATGAAGGATTCATTTTTCCACACTAAATTAATACTTTTACTACAGATTTTTGTAAATATTTCCACATTTTTTGACAAAGAAACTTCTAACAAGTTTCTAAAGATTAAAAGACAGAACAACACGTATAACTTTTTACAAAGAGATAACATGTAAGTGTACCTAATAATTGGAGCATGTAATCTATTTCTATTTGTTTATAGTTACCCTTACTATTATTGTGAAGATGAAAATACTAATTAAAGGAGGAAAGGTTATATTATTTGTACCGTTAATAGAAATATAAATGATAAATATAATAAGCTAAATAAACTTCATAATTTGATAGTATTTATATTTTTTATGTATATTTGTAGTGTGTTTGTGAGAGAGACAGAGAAAAGAAATTATAAAATTATAATGCTGGATTGTATTTAACAGAGGTGTCTCCAATTTTGTTATGTTTTTGACAAACATAAATATCTAGATTTTTCCACATGATCTATTTAAATGGAGATTTCTGTAATATTTTTCTATATTTTAATATTTAGCAAATAAATATTTGATTTGTGGCACATAATGGTATTGAATTTTTTTCCTTCAAACTTTGAATAATAAATAAAATCTAGTAATAAAGTTTTACTTATTTGGATTGCCACATGTTTACAGATTAAGTTTCTAAAAATATATTTTAAAAACATTTCAAAGAACGTTTTATTCGTAGAAGCTCAGCAAATAGGAAAAAATTTATTAATTTGAAATACCTGCTCAATGAAGACCCTGATGTCACCCGATATTAGATTCGGTATAATGATAATTCAGTATAATTTGTATTCTCTAAAAATATAGTTTAATGATTTTTAATACATTTTTCAATTAAAAAGGTAAACATTTTTAAAATGCAGTAAATGAAGAGGTTTTTCTTGCACTATTGACCCAAGTAAAATTAATATTTTTAATTCCAGACAACTAAGTTTTCCTTTTTTTGTTCTGTGTTTTATTTTTGTATACTTTATTTTTACATATGTGTCAAACATTTTGCTGTTCTGTGTCACGTATTGATTTTTATCCCGCTTATTCAAAAATGTGTGGAGCAGAAACATAGAACATGAATATTTTTGAATTTTATAAATACTTTATATTTTATGTGTAATTGATAATTAATCTAATTTTTATTTTGCAGAATTTGGTAGCAGTTTCGAAGCCAATCTCAAGATACATCAATGTCCTTTTTGTGAATACCGCTCGTACAATATTTACAATGTGAAAAGGCATGTTCGAACTCACACTGGAGAGCGACCGTTCAAGTGTCCTTTTCAGTGTGGCAAAGCATTCGTTCAAAACACTGACCTGGAGCGTCATCTGAGGACTCATACCAAAGAAAGACCCTTTGTATGCCCTGTTTGTGCGAAGGCTTTTTCTCAGAAATCTTACTTACATAGACATATTGAAATTCATGAAAATGGTGAAAAGGTTTTATTTTAAGAAAATGAAGATAATGAATATGATGTTAACTTTAATGCATAAAATAAAATTTTAAACTTATTGTCCACATTAACATTTCCTTCCTTTTTGCTTGCTTTTGTGAATAATTTATACTTTTCAAATTCTTTAATATTTAAATATTTTTTTGTGAAAGATGGAAGGACTTATTTACTTTATTTATTATTACTTTTTTTTTTATATAAACATTGAATAACATCCTTATTTGTAGGGTTCATGGAATTTTTTTTAAGCTGTGTTTGTTAAAAAAATTTGACTTTTTGAAATTTGCTTTACAGTTTATCTTTAAATTGTCTTAAGCTTGGTCTTTAAATTTTATTAATGTAGTAGAAGTTATTGAAATTTTTGTTTCTTGTGTTATACATTCTTGGAAATAAAAAAAAAAATTTAGTAAAATAAATAAGTTTTTTAAATAATACCGTTCATGCAATTATAGTGATGTTAAAAGTCATATTTTAACGCTCGAGCAGATGTAAAGAATGTATGAAATCAAATTTCTGAAATACTTGCTGGAGTAAGTCTTTGATTTGACAGGTTTCAACATGAGATGAGGAGGCATAATTGGTGTTTATAATCTGGAATTAATAAAGTTCAATTACAACAAATAATAACAATATTTCTTTTTTTTTTACTATAGTTCTGTGTTGATAATTTTTCTATTTTCTCGCATTTCTTAGAATATCTCTGTGATCTAATAATTTGTATCTGAATTGATCTATTTGAATAATATTGAATATAAAGATTTACTGAATTCAATAAATTCTTTACATTTGCTGCATTTAAAATTCTAATATCCATTAATAAATCCAGCCTAATTTTTTTTCTTTTGCAGAAATTTTTAGCTGATTTAAAGTTATTTTTGCTACTCAAATTTTGAATAATTATTTTGTATTTTCTTTTAATTTCTTGTAAATACATATTTTACATGGAACTTAAGACTTCTGTAGAATATTAATAATTCTATTAATTTATTTTAATAAAATTTGAATCTGTGTATTTGACTATGAGGGTTATATTTATAATTCAAAATGATGTGTTGTTTGAATTTGTAGTATATTTTTTATAGAAAAAAATGCACGTTATTTTATTGGAATACTGAATAAGCAAGTTGAACGACAATCTTTCACAGGATTTTTATGGGAATCAATAAGATTTCTCTCTTGCATTGTGCAGAGTAATCTATAAAATTAAAATAAATAAGTTTGTGGATGCTCATTTTTCCGAAGACAATGTTTGATGATATTTATTTAGCATAGTTATTTATAATGAGAATATTTTAATAGACAAGGTATTTTTTTTTACACTTATCAAAGAAATGTGTGTGCTTTTTTTAAAATTCATATTTAAGTCTTTATTTTATTCGTTACAAAATAAATTTCCAGTAGATATTTCAATCTTTCCACATAACGGTATTAAATTATTTGTTTAGACTTTTAATTGATCAAATAATATTGAAGATACTTTGAGTTTTCTTTACTATTAACATTTTGAATAAATATTTTGTATTTTCTTTTAATTTCTTATAAATACATATTTTACATGGAACTTAAGACTTCTGTAGAATATTAATAATTCTATTAATTTATTTTAATCAAATTTGAATCTGTGTATTTGACTATGATGGTTATATTTATAATTCAGAATGATGTGTTTTTTGAATTTGTTTTTTTTTTTTTATAGAAAAAAATGCACGTTATTTTATTGAAATACTGAATAAGCAAGTTAAACGACAATCTTTCACATGATTTTTATGGAAAACAATAAGATTTCTCTCTTGCATTGTACAGAGTAATCTATAAAATTAAAATAAATAAGTTTGTGGATGTTCATTTTCCGAAGACAATGTTTGATGATATTTATTATTTAGCATAGTAATTTATAATGAGAATATTTT
>BPLQ01012271.1:0-26990 GCA_021605075.1 Caerostris darwini
ATTTAAAGATCTGTTAAATCTATTCCTGCTACTGATAAAAAATTAATTGTAAATTTTATGAACATGCATCTTGGTAGGTAGACGCATTAAATGTTTTCATCACCTGAATTTTCTAAAATCTGATATGAAGTTTATATTATGGAAGTAATTTAACAAAGATTAAGTCAAATACAATCAAGTTCAATTCAAGCATTTTCCGAGAGTTTACGAATTCCTCAAATTCTCCAAGGTAGAGGTGTTTTCTATTATATTTCCTTCAATAAAGAGAAAATCCATCAATTTCAAACTTCCTATTCAAGTGTCCCAGGAAACCCTGCTGTGTCACTCCCCTCCCAACGGAGTTTGAATACGATGGTAAATAGTCTCTACACTTGCCCGTGCATGTATAAGCTACGTCAAAAGACTTTAAAAATTAGCTATGCAGGGCAAGAATTAAAAATTTAAAGCAAAACTAATGATTCACTTGGTTAAAAAGGATGAAAATGAGAGATTTGAATATTTCCACGAAGTACCTTATTTACGTAGCGATACATAACTGCTTTCTTGCAAAGCTCTCTCGGTAGAAGGACATCATGTAATTAGCAAAGTGGCTCAGTTCTTAATTTGGATTTCGTGATCTGTCTGATTAGTGTTCCGTGTGTAATTTTAATTCCCTTGATATTTGAACTCTAAATAGCTTGACACAAATTTTCTGTACCTTATTTTAATAAATTCAACAATATAATATACAATTATATACGTAATTTAAAATATTAACATTAGAAATATTAAAATTACCATATAATACTACAGTACTACGTTACTATACATTAAATGTCATATGTTCAACAATACGTTGAATGTACGGCATCCTGATAATTTTCATATAAATTAACATTTGATTAATATTGGTCATAGTATTATTTACTTGCTGTACGAAAGTGACAGCTTTTTGGAAAATTAATTCATGAATATGACAAACTAATTCACAGTTGGAAGAAAATCATTCCAAAAACAACTATAATTTAAATTACTTGAGTTTAAAAAAGACTTATAGTTTTCGTAAACTCTAACCAAAATTATTTCAAGATAACCATCGTAAAAAAATAAATACACATCAATTAATACATTAAACATTTTAATAACTTTTTAAATAGGAATTTACATGATCGTTTTTAGTCTTTTTCTTTTTTGAATACGTCGAAATTTAAAATTATGGAATTTTGCATCAATTGAAAAAAATTAATGTAATTAGAATTTAAATCAAATAAACTTAAGGTGGTTTCTTAAAGAAATAAATATAAATTTATTAGAATTCATTTTTAGTAACTAAATTCACAAATACACAATGCAGATGGTAAGGGATAACGAATTTTAGCTTAAAGAATGTAGGCTTAATGCAAAAATATTAAAATTTATATTTATTTATATATATATAGGTTTTTAATTAATTATATATTAATAATAATAATAATTAATATAGTCCAGCCTATCACAAAAAATAAACTCGATGATATAGAATAATGATAACATAAATATTATAGATTCACTACAATTTTACAGGGAAAAAAATCATGTCGTGTCGATATGTAGTTAAAAATGTTTTTAATGTGTAGTATAAAGTTATTGTTCACTTTTATTATTTATGTGTATATATTATATATTTTTGTATATATTTATTATACATATTTTATTGTATATATTTTTATTATTTGTGTGTGAAAATGTCTTCTCCCCTCTAGTGTCGCAAATAGACCGTGAACTTTTATGCAATAAGGGCTGCACCGACATTATTCACTTTGCATTACACAGGGGGCGCGTGTAACTTGATGATTACTTTATTATTAAACGCAAATTGCTATTTACTTTATTATTAAGGGCAGAACATTCATTGGGAAGAAAATATTAATAATAAATGTAGCAAATTCTCCTTAATTATATGCAAATAGTTCTTACCGTAAGCCTATAATTTTTCTAAAATTAAATCCTCATACTTAATAATGTATTGTAACATAAGATAACGAACCGTAAAAGAAACAATTCAATTTCAGAATTCTTCCTAACCCTAAACTCAATCAATATTGACATTTGAATTTAACGAGTAACAATCAATTCTATTGTATTTAAAAAAAACAAGAGCAAAGTTCTAATCCTAATTTTCTATAGTTAACAGGGATTAAATATATTAAATATTATTGTCTCTTGAATATAGTAAATATACGGTGATCATAATCAAATACTACTATAAGAACCACAGAATTCATTTCATAGCGCGTTTTTATATGAAAATACTACGATGATTTCTAGCAGGATATTATATTTAATACTAAATGACTCTAGTTAAAAATGTTTTATAAAATAGATCGTTGAGTTGGTTGAGATACAAAACACCTTTCATGAGTGTTTTCAGTGGTAAGCATAATAAAATCATATTTAATATCCGTGTTGCTTTTATAAATTTTTATATTTTTAAAAATTTTTGTTTGAAAATCTACTTTTTTGCAATTTTTTTCAGAAAAGATTTTATTTTATTTAATGACAAACTATTTAAAAATGAATCAAAGTTTTTAATACGACCTCACAAGTACGATTTCTGCAAATATATAATCATTATTTTATAATTTTTAACCTGTACTCCATTCATTTTAGAATTTTAAATGCGTTACCACGACAACAAGGAATTAATGCGTTATCAATAACAACAACAATTATTCACAGTAGTGATAATGCAGTAAAACAACTTTAAACACTTTAGGACTTTCTTTTATTAACGGTTTTGAAATTTTTTAAGTTCAATATATATCATAATTTTGAGTGCGGCATTCCATACAGAGAAGAATTAATCTTTGAATGTTATTCTTTATGCCTCTGGTTTAGTAACTTGACTTTGTATTTATATGTATTTCTCGCTTCAATCACTATATTTACTACAACAATGATTTCCGGAAATAATTTCTTTACAATTCTGTTCCTCATAACTTAAATGAGGGGTGCAGAGATCGCGAATCGCTTTATCATGTGTTCATTTTAAAAACAACATGCATAACTTGTGTTCCGCGACTTCAGAAAATTAAATTTATTAAGTAATAATTTAATTTTCTTTTAGTAATTTTCTTTTTTCTGATGTATTTTCTTTATTAAGTATAATTTATTTATATTAGAAATATTAGTTCGTATGTTTTGTACCAAATATGAAGGGCTTTTTAATCTTTTTTTTTTCCTTGTGCCTTTTTGCTAGGAAACTAAAGGTCATGGAATCCGTTCTCCCTATTGTATTCATAAATGCTTAAAATATTTCCATTACTGTAAAAACCGTTAAAAAAATTCTATCCAGTTAAAATTCTTAGGGTCATTAAATAATAATAAAATTCATTATAAATCACACAGTTATTTAAAATAAATTACTAAAATTTTGGCAAGAAGAAAGATAACTAATAATGTTTAACGCAATTTAATTATTTTTCTTTTAATTTGCAAGAAATGGTTGAAAACAAACTATTATTTCTATTGCTAATCCCTATAACAACTAATGATTTCTTAATTTAGAGCATAAATTCCCATAGCCATTGACAGATTTAATTAGGGCCCAATGCTAATTAAATAATGAAAACAAAAATGACATTTTCTCCTTCAAGATGACAGAAAATAAATCCTTTTCAACCAATTCAGTAGATTCTAATCTGATCGAATTGTTTTCTTACCTTCAGCGGCAATGTATCTTTAGCAATGAAATACAGGTTTAGTTACAGTAATAAGAGTCCTTTGCACAACTTGAATGAAGAACCCTATAAATCTTTTTTCTCTCAGCACCATATCTCCCCACCTCTTCCCCATACCTCCCCACCACTGTACTCCCTACCTTATTGAATAGTTTTCTTTCCTTCAGCGGCATTGTATCTTTAACAATGAAATCCAGGTGTAGTTAAAGGAATTCTTCTAAAGGTTCTTTGTACAACCTGAAGTAACAACCCTATAAATCTTTTTTTCTGTCAACGCTATACCTCCCCACCACTTCAGCTTATACACTAAGGCTTTTGAATCTTGTTGACAGTTCTTAGAATTGAAATACTTCTACCATGGAGTACGTTTTCGGGGATACAGAAGTCTTATCGAATTATACCGAAACATTTTTATTGATAAAATGCCAGTGCAAATACTTTCTTAGTTATTAAACAAAACTTTAATGAATTGCAATTTAGCTGTTAAAGTGTTTTATTTATTTACTTTGCGTCGCCATGTATATGAATAGTTCAGATACGTAAAAAATAAAATCAACCATGAGACCAACTTCGTCAACCACGGAAAGTTGCCAAATTTGCGTAAAACCTAATCATGTTATTTTTAACGAATATTGTTTCCAATTTCAAAATTTTTCTTTCAGTTGCTCTAGGCTTTGTATTGGAAGTATTCTTCTAATGCATGTGTGGTTGCCCGTGCTAGATCTCTGCGTATCTTTTTGTTCCTATGGTACTGCCCTAAATACGTTGTCTTTTAAACTTGCTCGAAACAAAGTAGTTGCTGTGATTGCTATTTATTGCGGTAAAAATGCCCAAGTCTGTTAGGATAAACGTATATTTATCAATAAACACTATTAAAAATAAATATAAAAAACTTATACCTTGATCTATTAATGACTTATTACGCTGCCCTTGCTTATTACAAAATTTCCAGCTAAATATTAATGTTCTCTAATTAACGTACTATCAAGTATAAAAGTTTCGTTTTTTTATTATATAAAACATATACTTTGGACCAGAATTCTTTTCACATCGCGTTTTGTATGAAAATGGTAAGATGATTCTTAGCAAGATGTCACATTTAATAATGAATAAATGAAGTTAAAATGTTATATAAAATATATAGCTCAGCTAGATAGATAGATTCAGCCTTTTCATAATTTTTTGTAGTGGTATTATAGTACAATCATATTTTAATATGCCGGATAATTGTCTCTTTTATAAATTTGGATATGCTTAAAAAATGTTTTTTCTTTAAAATCTACTTTTAAGCAATTTTTCTCCAGAGAGATTTTATTTAATGAATGTCAAAAATTACTTAAAATCGAAATGAAGATTTTATTTCGACTTCACCTGTACGTTTTGTCTAAATATATATTTATTAGTTAAAATTTTTTGTCCTGTATTCCAATTATTTTGATATTTCAAAATGCATTGCCCCGACAAGAATGAATCAATACATTATCAGTAACAACAATAATTATTGTCAGTAGTAATAGTACAGTAAACAGTTTTTAAACACATTATGGCTTTCTTTTCCTTAACAGTTTTGTAATTTGCTAAGTGCAGAAGAGAATTTATATTTGAATATTATTTTCTATGCTTCTGGTTTAACCATTTGCCTTTGTATTTATGCGTATTTCACGCTGTAATCACCATTTTACTACAGTAACGATTTTTGGGAATAAATTCCTTACAATTCTGTTCCTCATATCCTAAATGATAATAAAATCTAGCGTATAATAACGTAAATAATAATAATATCTAACGTTTGATAAAGCGATCTGCGGTCTCCGCATTCCTCTTAAATGAGGAATGCGGAGACCGCAGATTGCTTTATCATACATTTATTCTATTTAAGACTAGCACATATAGCCCTGCGATGAGCGAAAATAAAACTTTTTTAATTTTTTATATCAAAAAGAGATATTTGTAACTTTAGTATAAAAGATCAAGGTTTTTTTAACCTTATTTTGTTCCAAATGCTTCTTTTGCAAATGAAATGATACTCTTGGAATTCTCTCTTCATTTGTAACAAACCAATTAAGAATTTAATTCAGTAGAAATGCCTAGGTCACTCCTAGAAACATTAAATAATAAAAAAATTCATTATAAGTCATATAATAGTTTAAATTATAATTCTAAAATTTTGCCAAGGTGAAAATTAATTAATATGGTTTAATGAAATTTAAAAGGTTTTTGTTAAATTTGCCAGAAATTGTTAGAAAACAATCTATAATTTTTATTGCTAATCCTTATAACAACTAATGATACCTTAATTAAGAGCACAAATTCACATAGCAAATGTCAGATTTAATTATAAGAACTAATTAAGTAATGAATACAAAATTATATTTTCTCATCCAAGATAAATTGCTTATTGCAAAATTTCGTTCCAAATATTAGAACACTAATTAGTACACTATCAAGTGTAAAAGATTTATTTGCTTTGCTTTGACTCATGTTTGTGAAAATTGCAACACCATGAAGGACTTACGCGAGTGAGCTGAAATTTTCAGGAAATGCAAATTAGCGAATGATACGCAAATGATTAGAATTTCAAATCCGTAGGTAAGCGTATACTGAGCAGCTCCATCTGAATGGCGGATGGATCCGAATAAATAGACGGCTGTAGCGAGGCGTGTATGGTTATCGCTGGTTATCTGCTAGTGGTAAACGTTAGCTCAATCGTTACTTATGCCTCTTTGACGAAAGAGAGCGAGATTTGAACAACTTACAGAGTTTGAACGGGGGAGAATCATCGGCCTTCGTGAAGCTGGATTGTCTTATCGTGCAGTAGCCGCTCGTGTGCAGCGTAACAGCAGAACAGTGATGCGTCTTTGGAAGCAGTGGACGGACGAGTGTCGGACAACTCGGAAATCCAGGAGTGGACCCCGAAATGTGACTTCAGCTCGCGATGATAGACACCTGATCAGCATGGCGCTGACGGACCGTACAGCTTCCTCTAGACAATTGGCAGCACAGTGGTCAATAGCTACAGGTGTTTCATTGTGTGCTTCATCAATTCGTAGAAGTGTGCTGCAGCGTGGACTGCGCGCAAGGACTCCTTTATACAGGATCCTTCTCACGCTAAACCATCGCCGCCTGCGGCTACAATGGGCCGCTCAGCATAGAGACTGGAGTGCTAATTGGCAACATGTCGTGTTTTCTGACGAATCCCGCTTTAATTTGTGGTACCATGATGGCCGCACTCATGTCAGACGCTATGCCGGTGAACGCCACCTTCCGGAGTGCATTATCGAACGCCACAGTGGACGAACACCCGGAGTTACGGTCTGGGGTGCCATAGCATATCATGGACGATCTCAATTGCTAAGAATTGTGGGCAATCTGAACAGCAACCGGTACATCAGTGAAGTTCTACAGCCCCAAGCTGTTCCCTTCCTTCAAAGCTTGCCAGGAGCTGTATTTCAACAGGACAATGCCCGTCCTCATATCGCTAGGACTGTTCAATCCTTCTTTGCGACGCGGCAGGTACAGCTTCTTCCTTGGCCTGCGTATTCCCCGGATATGTCGCCGACTGAACATGTGTGGGATTTCGTTGGTCGGCGTCTCGCTCGTGATCCTCGTCCTGCTACTTCTACAGACGAAATTTTTGGTGCGCATACAAACAATATGGAATGCTCTTCCTCAGGGAGACATTCAAAATTTTTTTGACTCCATGCCACGTCGTGCAGCAGCACTTATTGCACCGCGTGGTGGCTACACAAAATACTGATTCCGATCTCTTGTTTGCTTTGAACATTTAATCATTTATTTGTACCACTACCACTCAACTGTGTATTAAATTGCATCCAATTATGACGATTCCTTCATGGTGTTGCAATTTTCACAAACATGAGTTTATTAAAGAAACTATTGGGATTGGCCTTCGGACCTTTGGGAACCAACTAAGCTATAAGTCATCAAATGTGGTAATCAGTTACAATTGCCTTCTTCTTACAGTAGTCTTCACTTACACTTGCTACTGGTTACATGGCGGACTTTGGCAAAAAGATTTTTTGATGGCAAGTCACAACGGTCCTATTCTGCCATTTTACCACAAAATCTTATTTTAATCGGAAATCAATACGGTTAGAACATCTGTTTTTAAGAATTTAAATGTTTCGCCAAATAGCAAAAAAAAATAAATAAAGATTTTTAGTTACTATTGTTGTAAATCATGACTGTGTTAATGTATGAATGAAAGGAGATATTGTTAGTACTATTGTTGATAAACAATTAAGCTTAACAATTGAAATATAGTTTCTAAACAATGTGACTGAAAGTTATTGAAACAATGCATAGTAACAATAGATGAAACAAAGATATCATGACATGTTTTATGTAAATTGATTTAAAACAAGTTTGAGTGCAAACGATTAAGTCAGATTGCGATAAAACTACGAAACTTTCTACTAAAATGGAGCCGTAAGTGATATTTTTTTTTTGTTGGTCTTAGACTTTTGGCACAGTTCTTTTATGTGCATGATTTGTGGAGTTTATTTCACTTTTCGTTTTATGCTTTGTTGACGGCCATTATTATTAACGAAAATGGCGGAAGGAAATTTTCGATTTCTGACCTTGATAACTGGGTTGCCGAGATTATCACTTATCGCAATCGTGTTTTGATTGTTGAAAATACTAATGAGTCTATCGATACTCCCAAAGCTAATTTTACTGATACTGAAATTGATATGAGTCAGGGTGATTCAAATATTGTTATTGCTGATGATAATGATGAATTATTACCTCCACTTGAGTATAGACTAAAGGGAATTTTCCCTTGTTGTAAATTTATTGATTCAAACAACATAGATAATGAACCCATTATTTACTTCGTTACCAATCGTCCTAATGAATATCTTTTTTTGAACAAGGAGTTATTTTACAAGCACTTCGAATGCTCGTTGTCAATGTGATAAATGTTCCGCTTAATTTAAACATGCCACATAAAAATTACTTTCAGGCAAAACTTTACAAGTAAATTAATTTCAAAATTCACAAAAAAAAAAAAAAAAAAAAAAAAAAAAATTAAAAATTAAATCCGTTATTAAATAATTTCAGAAATAAAATTCTTGTTTAATTTTTTTGTACGGTATAAAATATGAAAATTAATATTTCCTAACTTTATAAATGTTTCAACTCCCCAAATGTTCACATTCACATGCTACAACATTCTCCCAGAACAATTTTCTATTTTCTTCGAGAAGCTCACGCTGTCAATATTATTGTTGTCATCATTTTCCTGTATTTCTTTCGTCTCTCACTACTACCATCATTTAAAACTGCTTCATGCGAGTACGTCTGCTGCCAACATTTTCCACTGCTGTCGCCGTCTTTCTCTGCTGCCGTCGTCTTCTGTTCCTGCGACTTCTGCTACCATCGTCTCTCACTACTACCATCATTTAACACTGCTTCATGCGAGTACCCCTGCTGCCAACATTTTCCACTGTTGTCACCGTCTTTCTCTGCTGCCGTCGTCTTCTATTCCTGCGACTTTTGCTACCATCGTCTCTCACTACTACCATCATTTAACACTGCTTCATGTGAATACCTCTGCTGCCAACATTTTCCACTGCTGTCGCAGTCTTTCTCTGCTGCCGTCGTCTTCTATCCCTGCGACTTCTGCTACCATCGTCTCTCACTACTACTATCATTTAACACTGCTTCATGTGAATACCTCTGCTGCCAACATTTTCCACTGCTGTCGCCGTCTTTCTCTGCTGCCGTCGTCTTCCTGCCTATTCCTGCCACTTCTGCTACCATCGTCTCTCACTACTACTATCATTTAACACTGCTTCATATGAATATCTCTGCTGCCAACATTTTCCACTGCTGTCGCCGTCTTCTATTCCTGCGACTTCTGCTACCATCGTCTCACACTACTACTACTCTTACTATCACTCTCTCACTATCACTCACTCACTCACTCACTACTGCTACTCTCACCATCGTCTTACACTACTACTATTCTCACTACTACCATCATTTAACACTGCTTCATGTGAATACCGCTGCTGCCAACATTTTCCACTGCTGTCGCCGTCTTTCTCTGCTGCCTTCGTCTTCTATTCCTGCGACTTCTGCTACTATCGTCTCTAATCTAATTTATTCATAATATTATGGTTTCTACTTTCTTTACAGAGAATTTTATTTTAAATTCCAACTCATAAAATGAAAACATTTATGTTTTCGAAGACTATAATGAAGAGAAAATTGGCTTTATTTTTCATTCAAATTATACATATTTATATAACAATGTAATGTCGTATTGATATGTATTTGAAAATTGCTTAAATATGTGGTGTAAAATCATATCATGTGTACATAATGATTTTAAGCATATGTGGGAAAATTTCCCCCTTTCCATGTAATGATGATCGGTAGAAAGATCCTATTCCTGCGACTTCTGCTACCATCGTCTCTCACTACTACCATCATTTAACACTGCTTCATGTGAATACCTCTGCTGCCAACATTTTCCACAGCTATTGCCGTCTTTCTCTGCTGCCGTCGTCTTCTATTCCTGCGACTTTTGCTACCATCGTCTCTCACTACTACCATCATTTAACACTGCTTCTTGTGCATACCTCTGCTGCAACATTTTCCACTGCTGTCGCAGTCTTTCTCTGCTGCCGTCGTCTTCTATTCCTGCGACTTCTGCTACTAACGTCTCTAATCTAATTTATTCATAATATTATGGTTTCTACTTTCTTTACAGAGAATTTTATTTTAAATTCCAACTCATAAAATGAAAACATTTATGTTTTCGAAGACTATAATGAAGAGAAAATTGGCTTTATTTTTCATTCAAATTATACATATTTATATAACAATGTAATGTCGTATTGATATGTATTTGAAAATTGCTTAAATATGTGGTGTAAAATCATATCATGTGTACATAATGATTTTAAACATATGTGGGAAAACTTCCCGCTTTCCATGTAATGATGATCGGTAGAAAGACAAAGTACTTTTCCTGCCGTTGTTTTCATATGAGCACAGATGGTCAACCAAAATTCAAAAAATAACAGATGTCTTGCTTTTCTCTTTAATCTTTTTAATTGACAGGCTTACTACAGGGGAAGTGCAAGTGGCCCAATATTTTAAAATACTTCATCATTAAGGATGGGCAGATTTTTAATATTTGGCGCAAATCTTTTCCAATTTATGGCAGCATTCTCTATTTGGTTATGCCTATCGTCTATTCTACTATATATATATATATACAATTCTATAATTATTCCTAAAACAGTGTTTAAATTCTGCTGTATATTGAATTAATTTTATTTCTTTAATGTTTAGTTAGTTCAAATGAAAATCTGACTAAATATTAGGGAAAATGAATGTTAAAAAGATATGAATGTTGAACCTTAAAAATATTTCATTAAAACTCGTGATATACATCTATTGCATTATACTGGTGAAATTTAAATCTTTTAATTTTATTGCAATGATGTCTACGTAAATTCATGTTCGGAAAACTCAATCAAATACTGAGTTTTTCCATATTATGTAAACCTGTTCTTGTGAATTTTCCATAAAAGTTTACGCAAGCACAACTTATTTGAAGAAATTTTTTTAAATATATTCCTACTACATCAGTGCATTACCTACTGCAATGGGATCTGAGCTAGTCTTATTTTAGGTGCAACTATTTCTTGTCTGAAAGATGAATGGAAAGAGAAACACTTATAGGGCAAATTTCAAACTAATGGTGATCACGTTCATTGAAAACATTTTGTTATTTGTCCTTTGATGGGCACAAATTCCTGCAACCTCAGATTTCTCAATTTAAAGATAATAATTAACAATTTCGAAATTAAAAATGTTCATTTTCATAAAACAAATGACTCCTTTTAAATTAAATGAGTCATTTGTTTTATAAAAATGAACTATTAATTATTATTATTATTAACTATAATAATAATAATTAACTGTTCACTATTATTAACTTTTTCTGGTAAAGGTCAGAAATATAAAGTAAGAACTAAAAACATGCTACATTTAGTGGTATTTGACTACTTACATTCCTGTACTAAAAAAAAAAAAGGATATTTATTTGCAATTTATGACAATCTATTGGTTGTCTCCTTTAATTTATTTCTGATTGGCGCTCACACGTCGATCCATTTTTATTTTCCGATGGTTAAAAGCGAAATCCGGCACATTTTTCACAAAACTGTTTTAATATTTCGCATTTTCTTCTTAATAAACTGCAATTAATTAAAACGATTAAGCGCAGATTTTATTTTGAAGACAAGGAAAGAGGCCTAAAGTGCTAAATCAGAGGAATATAGAAGATGTCTTAGTGTTACAATCCATTTTTTAACCCAAAATTGCTTCCTGGAGAGAGCTGTGTGGGAAAGAGTTGCGTTTGCTCTTAAAAGGACCACAGAGACCATTTTGGCAAAAATTATTTCATGGCGAGATGCACTCGCAAAATTTCACACGCGACCCTTCGTCAATGTTGATTGTTCCTGATATCATTCAGGCACGCATTCCGAGGGCAATTGAAAAATTCGACAAATTTGTCATTTTTTTTTCAGTTTTTAAAGTTTCTGACCTCTCAGAGCGTTCTCCACATTTCACTTCCGGACCTTCAGTCAGAATAGATTCACAGACTTCTTTATAAGCTTGAGTAGATATCTATGAACATTATATTGATCTTTTGTTCATTTAAAAAAACATTTCAAATTTATAAGCTGTTCAATATTAGCGCAAGTGAAATGCACTACACTTATTCATGTCCGGCGGAACTTCGAATGTCCGACTTTGACTCTCGTTCAGTTGAAAAGGAGCTACAAAGTCAGTCCAGCTATTTTATAGACAAACATTGCACTACACGAGTGAGTCAAACCGACTTTATGCGTTGAATTCATAGGAAAAGGGAAAAGGTAATATATTAATTTAGTTGATAAACCCGGAAAACTCCAAGCAACCAATTTCATAATACATATAGAAATCAAATCTATAATATATACATATAGATAGATAATATATCTATATCTATATATATATATATATATATATGTATATATATATATATATATATATATATATATATTAATATTCGCAATCATCATTTCATTTTCATTTTTCAGTAGCAGTGATGGTACCTTCCACTACTGAAATTGAACCAGATGGATTTGAAATGTAGCAAATTCTCCTTAATTCATTGCAAATAGTTCTTACCATAAGCCTGTAATTTTCCAAAAATTGAAAATCAATTCGTCAGTTTTGTATTAAATATCATGAGGTATTTAATCCTTTTTTTTCCATGTGCACTTTTTGCCAGGAAACTAAATGTCCTGGAATCCTTTCTCTCAGCTATATTCATAAATGCTTAAAATAAATTTAAAATACTTCCATTATTATAAAGACCATTAGAAATATGATCCAGTTAAAAGGCTTAGGGTCTCCCTTAGAAACATCAAATATTAATAAAATTCGACATAAATCACATAGTAATTTAAAATACATTACTTAAATTTTAGCAAGGAGAAAGTTGACCGATAATGTTTAATTTAAACAATTTTTTTAATTTGAAAGAAATGGTTTGAAAACAAAATATTATTTATATTGCTATTTACTATTACAATTTATAATATCAAAATTTAGAGCTTAAATTCACATAGCCAACGACAAAACAAATTAGGGCACAATACTAATTAAATAATGAAAACAAAAATGAAATTTTTCTCCTTCAAGGTGACAGAAAATAAATCCTTTTCAACTAAATCAATAGATTATAATCTAATTAAATAATTTTCTTTCCTTCAGTGACATTGTCTATTTAACAATCAAATCCAGATGTAGTTAAAGGAAAAAAAGTCCTTTGTACAACCTGAACGAACAACCCTATAAATCATTTTTTCTCTCATCGCTATACGCCCCCACCTCTTCAGCTCATACCCTAAGGTTATGAAATCTAGTTGACAGTTCATAGAATTGAAATACTTCTACCATTGAGTATTTTTTTGGGAATACAAACGAATTAAACCGAAGCATTTTTATAGTTAAAATAACAGTGCAAATGTTTTCTTAATTATTAAACAAAATTTTAATTAATTGCAATTTAGCAGTTAAAGTGTTTGTGTGCTTTGCAACGGCATGTATATGAACAATTCAGATGAGTAAAAAGTAAAATCATTCATCATAAATTCGCCAACCACTGAATGTTGCCAAATTCGCTTAACGAATATTGTTTCCAATTTCAAAATTTTTCTTTCAGTTTTTCTATGCTTTGTATTGGAAGTATTTATCTAACGCTTGTATGATTTAAACGTGCTAGAATTCTGCTTATCTTTCTGTTTCTATGGTACTGCCCTAAATAGTTTGCCTTTTAAAATTTCTTGAAACGAAGTAGTTGCTGCGATTGCTATTTATAGCGGTAAAAACGTGCAAATCTGTTTGTTAAACGTTTATGAATAAACACAATTTAAAATAAAAACTTATAGCTTGACCTATTATTGACTTATTATACTGCGTTTGATTAGTACAAAATTTCGAGACAAATATCAATATACTCTAATTAATGTACTATCTAGTATAAAAGTTTCATTTTTTTATTTTATTTTAATAAACTTATACTTTGGCTAAAAATAAATGAATTAGCATCGGCTAAAAGTCAATTTATGACAAAAGAAGCCCAGAATTAATTTCAAATCGTGTTTTATATGAAAATGGTATGATGATTTTTAGCAGGACGTTATATTTAATATTGAATGAATGGAGTCAAAATGTTATATAAAATATATAGTTCAGCTAGATAAATTCAGCCTTTGCACAATTTTTGTAGTGGTATTAGAGTAGAATCATATTTAATATCCTGGATAATCGTCATTTTTATGAATATTTATATTTATAAATATTTACTTTTTAGCAATTTTTCTCATGAGAGATTTAATTACAAAAATTATTTAAAAAGGAAATGAAAATTTTGTTACGACTTCACCAATGCAATTTCTCTGAATATATATTCGTGAGTTTAGAAATTTTGTCCTGTATTCCAATCATTTTGATATTTAAGACAACAATGAATTAATACATTATCAATAACAACAAGTAAAGATTATTCTCAGTAGTGATAGTACAGCGAAAAAAATAAATAAACACATTATGGTTTGATTTTCTTTAACATTTTTGCAATTTGCTAAATGCAATATATGTCATAAATTTGATAGTGGCATTTCGTACAGAGAAGAATTAATATTTGAATATTATTTTTTATGTTTCTGTTTTATCCCTTTGCCTTTGTATTTATATGTATTTCTCGCTGTAATCCCGAATTTTATCTCAGCAATGATTTTCGAGAATAATTTCTTTACGATTCTGTACCTCATATAAATGAGTGATGAGCAAATCGCCTATATACATTCATTCTATTAAAACTAACACACATAACCTTATGTTGTGCGATTCTGAATATTAAATTTATTAAGTCTTTTATTTTAGAAATACAAATTCGTATGTTTTGTACAAAAGATCAAGTAAATTTAACCATATTTATTTTTCCATGCGCTTCTTTTGCAAGTAAACTAAAGGTCATAGAATCCTTTCTCGAAATTATATTTATTAATGTGTAAAATGAATTTAAAATAATTCCATTTTGAAAAAAAAAAAAAACCATTAAAAGATGCTATCCAGTAAAAACGTTTAGTCTCTCTCTTAGAAACAATAAATAATAATAAAATTCATTCTAAATCACATAATAATTTAAATTATATTACTAAAATGTTTACAAAGGAAAAATTAATTAATATGGTTTAATGCAATTTAAAAAGTTTTCTTAAATGTGCAAGAAACTGTAAAAAAAAATTATAATTGTTATTGCTAATCACTACAGCAACTAATGGTATCATAAAATAAAGCATAAATTCTCATGGCAAATATCAGATTTAATTAGATAAATAATTAAATAATGAAAACAAAAATAATATTTTCTCATCCAAGATCACGGAAAATAAATCCTTTTGAAACAAGTCTGCGGATTCTGTTCTTACTGAATAGATTTTCTTTTTCTTAGGCGCCATTGTATATTCAACAATAAAATCCAGTTAAATTTCAAGGAAGAATAGTCCTTTCAACAACTTGAAAGAACATCCCTATAAATCTTTTTCTCTCCCATGCTATACCTCCCCACCTATTAGTCTCATACCTAGGGCTATCAAATCTAGTTGACAACTCCTCCCATTTAACTACTTGTAACATCGATGATTTTTAGGGGATGCAAAAAAAAAAATCAGAATTAAACAGAGAACTTAACTGATTATATTTTTATTGGTAAAATTCAATGCAAATTTTTCTTAAATAATAAACAATATTTTAGGTAATTGAAATTTAGCTGTTAATGTGTTTTATTTATTTACTTTATTTCGGTATATATATGAACAGTACAACACCATAAAAAAAAAATCAATCATGATTAAATCGCTACGACGGAAAGTCAACAAATTGGCGTAAAAACTAATTGGGTTATTTAACGAATATTGATTCAATTTAACATTGTTTCTTTCAATTGTTCTAGGCTTTGGGTTGAAAGTATCCCTATAAATTTTGGCGAAATTTGAATGTCAATTTAGACCATACTTAAGCAGACACACGCATTCTTAGGAAATATGTATATGTATACATCTATAATATAACTGGTAATTTTTTGAGAAATTTTTTTTTTTTGATAAAAGATTGTTAGCAATAGATGATTATGGATTACAAAACCGGTAGCATTTTAAATTCAGGACTATAAAATTCAATCAGAGATTGATTTGATTTGAGAAGTGTTAAGTTTACTTTGCATTTTCGAATTTAATGTAATTAAAAACAAACACAATACAATTAATTATTATTTTTTTGTTGAGATGTAACTGGCTGATTTTAATAATATTTTTAAACATTGTATTCAAAATTTTTGGCGTGAAAATATATTTTTCTATCACAAACAACCTTCTGTTGCGAGATTTAAATAGATTGAGTGATTGTGTTCTGCTTTGCATTTTCAACTGTTGTTCCTTATAGGAATATGTTTGTGTTTGTGTGTTTTTTTTTGGGGGGTGTCACGGTGGGTGTTTTTTTTTTTTTTTTTTTTTTTTTTTTTTGTACCTTATATATAAATTTATTAACTATAAAGAGAAGATAATAAAAATTTGTTAATTGTTAATTATACCAATTAAATTTTAAATTACTCTTCTATAGCACTAAAATATATTAAAAACTTCAACGCTGAAATTTTTGCAAACTGAACTTTTCACTAAAAAAATGTGTATCTACTTTTCAATAAAAAAATACATGTTCCAAATCCATCCATTTTTTCAATCTATTTTTTTCTCTTTCTTTATTCTGGAGTTATAACAGTAATATCTTAAATTTAAAAAAAAATTTAATATATCTGTTATATTGTTAAAATTATGTATTGTTAGCAGTAGTTATTTTAAAAAAAGGAGATTTTTTTAAATAAACAGTTCAACACTTTAATGTTTAAAAAAAATTATTTTTGTCATAAATCAATTACTAAAGATAACGTATTAAAACAAATTTTAATATTACAATATTCGATTCCCAAAAGAAATTCAATAGCTGTTTTTAAAAAAATCTTACTAATGTATTAAAAATAATTTAGGTAGGTTTTTGTAATAAATAATATAAAAATATGTAGTATCAATTTACAATATATTTTCTAAGCTAACATTATTATATTCTGAAAAATATGAATTAATATATTAAAAGATTAATGCATTAATTAAATGAAATTTTTTTTTGAGAATTTTCGTAAATGAATTGTGGTTTTCTTTAGTCCAATTTGGTTATTTAAAGTCAATCATTAAAATCTCAAACCTTGAAATATGCAAAAATATTTTTGTTAAAAAAGTTATCTAAGCTAAAAACGTTTTATGTTCTTTTATTTTTATTTTAATGATTAATTTTATCTCAGGTAAACTGGTGTTTGCTCTAGAATAATGAAAGCTAGTTCAAAATACTTGCGTAAGTCTTGAAATTAAAATCAATTTTCTCATGGATTAAAATCTAATCTTCAAGGTGTCAGTATATATGGTATATTCAGGTTAATGTCTACAGCTTCATTAAAAATGTTACAAAATGTTTTGAAAAAGCATATATCAAAGCTTTAAACAGTTTTGAAATGAAAAATATTTTCTTAGAAATGAAATTTTTGTCTTAAAGTGTACACGCAAAAACACAATGTTTGACTTTATGTAACATTTTGAAATTTTAAGGAAATAAATTTTGCAATACATTAAAAACAACAAACTGCAAATATGTTAATAACTGAAATATATTTTATATTTTTTATAACAGTTTTATGGCATTGTAACAGCTAATTTTACAAAATTCTTTGTGAAAGTTCTTCTCTAATCTGTTTTTATTTTATATTTTTCAACTTATCACTTAGCTTGTAGCATATTGCCTTCTGCTTTGTCAAAAAAGTTTTCCATGAGAAATAAATTTGAATCATTACAGTAGAATTTAGTTCTTGGTGTTACTGAATTTCACCATAAATTTTTAGTCCTACGAAGATTTAATTAAAAATTAAATCACATTATTTTCGTAGATTTCAATAGTATTCTTATGAAATATATGGCAATATTGAACAATTACAACTTTTTTAAATGTCGTCACATACCTAAGAAAGAATTTACTAAAGTCTGCTGAATAACGTGTCTGACATGAAGTAGTCACAAATAAGTCAAAAGTAACCGAATTTGATTTAAAAATAAGACAAAAAGAAATTAAGAAAATAAAACCATTTAATCATCATGGTCATGGTGAAATCGTATTCACCCCGGGATGACTAACAGAGATACTGCCTCGCATTCGCGCATTGAGCGGGAGGAAACCCGGGAAAACTCCCGCCAGGCAGCCTGAACATATGATACATATATACAAACAAACACATAGAAAATTTATATGTTGTAGACGTTCTTGGTGTTTCTATACGTTGATTCCAAAACACATTCGACGTCAATTCCCCTCAGCGCAGCAATTTGAGCAGCTACGTGTATCGCCATTCCGGGGTGTGAATTTTTAGTACCATATGGACTCTAAAAGAAAAAGAAAATAGAATGAGCCTTTAAACTAATTAATCGTCAACAAATTATTTCTAAAAAATCATAAAATATTTTAATATTTTAAATTTTAATTAAAGAATTACAATGCATAAAAATAATAATAATAAATGTCAAAGTCCAATCACTTAAAAGCCTTTTATACAAAAATTAAGAAAACACGTTTATAAAAAGAGTCTTTTATACTATAGAGTTACAGAGACAGAATTAGCCTGAAGATGTCTCTGTCAGATAATAGCAAAAGCCAATTTGTGATAATCTGCCAAAAATGGTCAAAATAATTTTGAAACAGAAAGTTTTTCTTCTACCGATTTAAATGAATACAACATTTAAATGCATTTCTTGGTGAGCATTTCATGCTAATTTGTATTTTAATTAATTTTATTATAAAAATGTAAATAAATATAATTAGACGTACTTTCTTTGGTACGAAGTAGGGCGCATCGGTTTCCAATAGCAGCCGATTCAGTGGAATTCTTTTTGCGACCTCGTGGGTGTCTTTGGCTGATGGAAATGTCACAAGATTTGTGATTCCGATATGAACATTGGGAAAGGCGTCCATCCACTTCTGCGCCCATGTCCAGCTGTCGGTGAAGCAGTGGAGATGAAATGTCAGGTATTTGGGAAGAAACTGAAATAGAAAAGTTAAATTTCATTAATTTAAGACATGTACAAAGCATAGCGTTCATATTTAGAGACTAAAAATTTTTGAATTATATTTTAATAATGAAATGTGTAAAAGAGTATAAATTTTAAGTTAGAATGAAAAAAAGATGTTTTATGTGTAAAATTATTTAATATAATTATGCGTTAAAATCTATTGGGTTTATTTATGGGGACGTTTATTTATTATTCAAAATAATTTTAAAAATTAATATCAACATCAAACAAATAAAAATATTTGTAATGTTATAAAAATTAAACTAAAAAACTAAAGTAATTTAATTCTAAGGCCTGTTAAAATAATAAATTATGTAAAAGTTTCCAACGATAAATTTTTAATTTGTCTCTACTTACTTCTTTTAGGATGCTTAAGCAATCTTCGTGTGCATCGCGACAATGAATAACCAATCTCATTTTTCTGTCGCGTGCAATTCTGAGCTGTCTTCTCAGCACAGCCTGTTGGACATCTTTGTGGCAGTTGTTTCTGCCCGAGTAATCCAGACCGATTTCTCCCAGGGCTCTGACTTTGGGATGATTCAGTGCGAGCTTGAGAGCCTCTTCCACTTCGTCATTGTAATTGGCAGCTTCATGCGGGTGACAACCAAAGGCAGCCCAAACATTTTTTTCAGATAAATGCTTTTGCCATATGTTTCTCTGCAAAGACAAATTTATTAAAATAGTGAATTAACTCTGATGCTTAAAATATATGGACCTAGCTATATGGAAAATGAATTGCTTTAACTTCTTAAAATACTTTTTAAATGTAATTTGATATTTTTTGCATTTGATTTTACATTAATATTAATTTGAAAATTAAATATAATATTAATAAACAACCAAAACAGGCTAGAAAATATTTTATAAAAAATGTAAACTAAGGTAATTTTAATTCCAAAACACATAAATGAGAATTTATTTTTTAAACTATTGTAAAACTTCTTACCTTAGCAAAGGTCCATGGCTTACAAAACACAGCTATGCAGCCTCGATAGCTGTCAGGAAATGTTTTTCGGTTTTCAGCTTGATAATCAGAAAAAGTTCCACGATATTTCTCCCGATTGAACAGAAAATCTAAATGACAGTGAGAGTCGAAGAATCCAGTTCTAGATTTCAAAGTACAGAGAGCAGTGGCATTGTAGTCTGGCAATGTATTTTTTCCACTGTTTTGCATTCTATCTGCAGTTCTGTATGCTTTTTCAGTATTTTCACACGATTGGCAATCAAAATTTCTGGAATTCTTTGCAGGCTTGACTTCACTAGATTTTTGTCTGTTATTATCAGTTGTAACATGAGACACTTCTGATGAATAGATTTTGTTCTCGGGAAACGAAGATGGCACATTATTGTTTAATGTCATCCTTTTATATTTGTGCGAAACATTGAAACCATTGGAATTTGCTGCTCGTTTTCTTTCTGAGAGATTTTCAGAAGAGCTTAAAACTGATTTCAGTGCTGAAAGAAAAAAAAATTAAATTAATTATTAGAGATAAAAACAAAATATTCATGTGAAATATATAATACATGGATATATGTACTGCTACTGAAATTTCCAAAGTGATTTCTTTTTTGATAATTATCAATAATTTTTTATTAAAAACTAGCAGTTATGATCATTTCTCTCACAGCTACAGAAAATATTTCACATCAATTTGACAAATTGTGTAAGGAAATAAGCAAATAATCTATCGGATATGACAAATTAAGGTTCACTTTTATATTATGTTTTACTTTCTATAATTTTTTATAGTTATATTTTGTTTAAAACTAAGTGCTTATTGCGACATATCAGAAAATAAAATACATGTTTTTATATTAATATTCATATTTGTATGAAAATTAATTATTATACAAGCACTAGTTCTGATTTTTTTCATTTGGGGACAAGTGAACATTTTACTGGCATCCAAAAAATGCTATTGGATTTTACTTGAGTTTTGTTAATTTTAATTGTGGAAGTAAAGCGCAATGGAAACCGCAGATGTTTGAAATCAATTATCAAATCGGTAGGAATCATTGGGACAAGTAGATTCTGTGCGTTTACTGCTATTAATTATTATCGAATTGTGAGCTAAATAACATTTAATTTTAAAACTCTATATGTGTTCCCCGTAAATATTTATTGTCTATGTGAAAAGCTCATTATGTTTTATTATAAATAAAAATATAAAAAATGTCAGTTTTCAGTTTTGTGATAAATTTATATGAAAAACTTAATTACTTCTTCAACTCTTATTACTACCTAAAAGGAATAGTTATAATTGGAATTGTATTATAATTAATGATAATTAAAATATTGGTATATTTTATAATAAATGAAATCAAAATTTAAAAAATGAAATATTATAAAAAGTTATTTAAATTTTATATTATATGGAATATTATTTTTTTTATGTATTAAGTTTTCGAGGGAAACAATCATTAATGTTTAAATTAATCTAAGTGTTAGGGGAAATCAAAGATAAAGCTTATAAAATAAAAATATAATTTCTAAATATTTATTAATAAATCTAAAATTATATTTAGCATTTAGATATAAAAAAATTATACAAATAAAACTTTCTATTGCACCAAAATAAATAGGAACAGAAAAAAAATCTGTGTTTTCATTTACCCCATGACAAATTATCGGACAACGAATTATTGTGATTTTAAAATTCTGCAACAGAACTAAATTTCTTGCACAATTACTCTCTCTTTAAATTAAAACTTCTGAAATTAACTTCTTTCTTAATAGTCATCTTAAAAAATTAACGAAGTAATTATTGTGATGAAAATTTGCATACATTATATTACATAAAACGCATTAGTTTTCATTTTAGTATCGGAAAAGCACTGATAATTAACACAGTTGTTTAGCAAAATAAGCAGCAATTCAAAAACTTAAAATAATGATGCATGGGGCAATTCTAAACTTAAATTAATGTTTCCTTTCGTATGCATTAAATGATACATGCAAAAGAAATATTATGATTTTGAGAGAATATTTGGAATTCTTAAAAATGGGTTAATGTTTATATAAAACATTTTAATCATATTGAATTTTTTTAAAAGATGAATTAATTTGAACAAATTTCACATTATTTTTAAACATACGATCATGTTTAAATAAATTTGATGCCTTAATCAATTTCTTAAAGTTTAAAGTCATTTCGTTAATTTAAAACGACATTTTGCATCTGCAGACAATGTTCATATAAATTCACATTTTAGACGTATCATTTTAAAGATTATTCCTAGAATTAATAATAATTATTTTTATTAGCAGAAGCTATAGTATAAAGAAACGTTTTTAGGCTAAATAAAATTGGCATTTAGACAATTAAAAACACAAATGATATGCATCTAACCTTATTATATTAAAAATTATTCCAAAAATTAGCAATAAATATTTCTCCAGCAGGTGCTATAGCAATAAGGAAAATTTTTAGTCTAAATAAAATTAACATTCTATTAATTGAATACACAAATTATATGCATTTATATGGGTTATATTATAGATCATGCAAATAAGTAGAAATAAATATTTCACTACCCGATGCTATTAGCAATAAGAAAAATATTTAAGCTGAATAATATTAACAAACCAGCAATAATATATATACAATAATATGCATTGTAAAGTGTTCTCAGTATTAAAACAAGAATGAAAAATAAATAATTCTTTAAAGCTGATGTTAAATAGTTATGGATATAATTTAGACTCAAATAAATAAACATAAAATTATATAATATTTAAATTACCCTATTACTTTCTTTAAATTAAAATATTAAATAACACCAGAGAAAGCAATATATTTACAACAAATTAAAAACCTGAATAATTTTAACAGTGTATTTATATTAAAATTATACATATATTCTTGTATATAAATCAATAAATTCCACTCAATTAAAGAAATCTCAATTTTGGAATTTACATGAATATGAACTAAAACTTAAAATATTTTTAAAGTACAAATGAAAAGCAAAATATTAAGGCAGAACTAAAAATGGTTTAATATTTTCCGTTGTACATGTACAATATTTATATGGAAATGTTTCGTTATAAATTAATTTCGTTTCTGACAATTTTTAAAAGTATATTTTATTAAATTGAATTTAAATATTTTCAGATTAGTAGGTTGAATAATTAGATTATCCTTTTATTATTTACTTAATCTATAGACAGTTATGTATTATGTAAGTGCTGAAAGTGCCTTTTTACGAGAAGGGTGTTTAAGTAAATTAATCGAATTAACAATATCTTCTTATGAAATTTTCAAAGGGAAATATATTTCTACATCTATCTGATGGCTGCAAAAGATTATAAATTCTTACTTCGTAATAATTGTTAACAATGTTAATGTAGCATTTATGTCTAAAAGTTAAAGGAATACTATACATTTTATAATTAAATAGTAAAAGGTTTTTAGAAAATTTAAATGTTTTTAAATGTTCTAGTTAAGTATGGCTATTAATATAATTTTGTATTCCGGGAAAAATTTCATTGTATGAGACTGTATCATTTAAAAAAGTAAAAATAAGCAACTAGAACACAAAACATCACATAATGGTAATATTGACCTGAATAGAAACTGACCCATTATTTCATTATGAATATTCTCGAGTGAAATGCCATAATATATGGTAAGTTTGGCACAAAATGCATACTTGTAAATTAATATATTCACATAAATGATTCTTCATTTTAGAGTAAACAGAAATATCAAATTAATATTGGTATTCTAGGTGATTTTCCAGTGAATTAAAGTCCTTTTTAAAACAATTGTTATAGTTTCTATAAATGTAATGGGATAAGTTGTTGATTACGTTTCTGAATTAAAGACAGTATCACTTGTTAATTGATAATAAAATTTGCCTATTATTATCAGTAATTTTTTTTCAGGTTTGGATGTAAAATTTTTTTTTCCTTTTAATTTCACAAGAAGTTCTAATAATAATTAGATTGTATATAATTAGTATTCAAACAATTAAAACAATAATATTATGCATTTAAAAGTATGATATTAATATTTATTCCAAGACTAAGCGATTAATATTTCA
Organism: Caerostris darwini; assembly: GCA_021605075.1. Lineage (NCBI taxonomy): Eukaryota > Metazoa > Arthropoda > Arachnida > Araneae > Araneidae > Caerostris > Caerostris darwini. The sequence continues at coordinate 24,509 of BPLQ01012271.1, forward strand.
CTATCAGTATCTACATTAATAATGAAACTATTTAAATTATATATAATTAGCATTCTATTAATTAAAAGAATTAGTAATAAATATGCCAATAACAAATACTATATGAATAATACAAAATAATTACATTGCATATAATTATCATTCTGTTAATTAAAACAAAAATATTATGCATTGATGCGAATTATATTAAAAATCATTTAAAGAATTCGAAGTAAATAATTTACTTTAAGATGACGCAGCAATAATGAAATTATTTAGTTAGTATAAAATTAGCATTATACTAATTGAAACACAAATAATATACATTTAAAAGTATTATATTAAAATTATTCGAAAAATTATTAAAACATTTTTCACTGGTAAAGACCATAGCAGTAAAGAAAATATTTAGGCTAGTTTTGTACAGTAAAAAATTTTTTTTGCTGAATAAACTTAGCATTCTCTTAATTAAAGACAAAAATATTATTCATTTAGATATGTTATATTATAGATTATACCAGAAAGTAATAATAAATATTCAGATAACCCGGTGCTATAGCCGTCAGAAAATATTCATGCTGAATAATATTAAGAAATCAATAATTATATATACAATTATATGCATTTTGCCATGTTATATTAAGGATGAAAACAAGAATAAAAAAATAAGTATTTCTTATAAGCAGATGCTGAAAAATTACGGAAATTATTTAGACAAACAAATAAACATATTATTATATAATAATTATGTTATCAATTTAATTATACTTTTATTAAATGAAATAAAATATTAATATTTTAGAAAAAGGAATTACTTACAATTGTGGAATATTCTCGTTCCTGCAGAATATTGTCTGCCTTGTCCCTGTTTCGATGCCATGAAATTCGACGACATAATTGCAACTTTCACAAAATTTTATTGTCACTATCACAAAATTATTGCAACTGCAGAAAAGTGTTTTTCCCTTTGCAAGCTTCCTGCTTTTAAATAAATTTTGCCAGGTGGGGAGGGGGGGGGCGCTGTCCTCCAATAGCAGACTGAATTTGGACTTCTTAGACAGTGATTGGACCTCTTAGACCGGTGCAGCAGTGTCATGCTACTGTTTTCTCGCCAAATTGGCGATTGCCAAGGACAATAATTATTACAGCTCGCCAACTGAATTCTCTTTTCAACTTAAGGATAACTCTGTTTTTTCATAACGATCTAATATTAAGGCCCTTAAGATTTTTTTTTTATGTTCTTCAGCTGTGCACTGCATAACCTTTGTGCTACATATATTTGTTCTGTATAATTTTGTGGCATAATCTTATTTCTGTATAATCTTTATTATTAATATTTAACTACAATTGTATCTAAATTGTACATTTAATTAAGTGAGTAAAATAAAAATTTATTCGTTGGTAAATAAATGAAAGCACATGTTACGTCAATATTGTATATCTTTTACATGTGTACTTGAAGAAAAATATTTTATCAACGGAATTTTTTATAGCTAATCATATCTAAAAATCCTTTTTTATGTATATTTATACAAATATTAAGAAAAGAAATACAAGAAATGTTGCATTTGTTTAAATGTATTCGTATTAAAGCACATTTGTTTATGATAAGAATCATTTTATTGCTAGATACCTCAAAAATATCTTATATATATACAAATTTAAATAAGATATTCGAATTCAGAAAATTTTTTTTTTAAATATTGTCAATAACGGTTTTGATTAAAATAAAAGGGTAAACATTAGCGTAGTATAAATATTAATATAAATAAATTAAATACTTATTTCAAAAAATTAGAAAGCAAAATATAAAAATAATATATGCACATCCATAGTATAAATAATATGGAGGTATTCACTGCACATTTTTGATTCCACTACAACTAAATTTAATAAATACGATAATCTAATCGATAACATGGAATGTCATTTGAAAAATATTTTTTAATTTTTTTTTTTTTTTTTTTGACATCAGGAGAGTTGCTTTAAAAATGTAACATCATTTAATATTGTTGCTCGTGTTATTAACCTTCAGTAAGAAAGCGACAGAATTTTAGAGATTAAAAAAAGCCATTTGTGTCTGGATCTAAATGAACTGCATGCTCAAAATAAATAAAAAATTATATAAAACTTTTGAAACATAATTTCTCTTTTTGATCAAATTGGATCTGTTTTTTAAATAATATTAAAATTAATTGGAATTTATTTAATGATCTGTTAAATCTTTTCTTGCTACTGATAAAAAATTTATTGTACATTTTATGAACGTGCATTTAGGTAGGTAGACGAATTAAATGTTTTCATCACCCAAATTTTCATAAAATCAGAAATGAAGTTTATAACATGGAAGTAATTTAACAAAGATTAAGTCAAATACACTGCGAGTTGAATTCAAGCATTTTCCGAGAGTTTACGAATTCCTCAAATTCTCCACGGTAGAGGTGTTTTCTAATATATTTCCTTCAATAAAGAGAAAATCCATCCATTTCAAACTTCCTATTCA
>BPLQ01012272.1:0-42219 GCA_021605075.1 Caerostris darwini
TAGCTGTCGCTACACCGTGATGTAATTAACATTAAAATTACGAAGAACTGGATTGTGATCTGAGGAAAGTTCGGAGATGGAGGTGATGTCGTAAGTGGAATGGAAGTTATTAGGGATCGTGAGATCAATAACAGAAGAAGAGTTCAGACCGTATCTGGTGGGGGTGGAGGGTGCAATGATCTCAAACCCAGTGTGGACAGAAAAGTTGAGAAGGTTGATGCCAGTATAGCTATTGGTATGACAACCCCATCGGATATGATGAGAGTTGAAGTCGCTGGAGAGAATTGAATTGTTGTTGATGGATAGGAGAGTAGCGAGATCAGCGAGGAGATCGGATGCGGTGATGCGGCAGGGAACATAAATAGAAGCAATGGTGGTGGGGGGGATGTTAGCGAAGTGGACAGAGATGATAGTTGTTTTGATGCTGTTGAGGGAGGGCGTGGGAACTTCGTGATGAGAGATATTGTTTTTGATGAGTATTGCAGTGCCACCTGAGACAGGGTTTTGTGGACCGTCATTACGAAAGAAGTTATAATTTGGAATGAAGATAGTTTGGGTGGGTTTAAGCATAGTTTCTTGAAGGAGAATAACATCTGGATTATGATTATGAACAAAGTTTTTAAAATCAGTCAATTTAGAATAGATGCCGTTGGCATTCCAGTAGCAGATTTTGAGTCCAGTGAAGGGATCAGACATTAATTTGATTTATTATTGTATAAAGCGGAAAATCCATGCAATATAGTAACTAATTTGTCTTCTTTAGTTTGAGCAGCTTGCATGTTAATGAACATTGATTTAATTCCATCGCTCGCGAAGAGTTTTGCAAATTCTTTCAAAATAAAGAGTAATTGAAAAATTTCCGTATTATTAGTAGCATCAGTTCGAATTTGAGGGATTTGAGTAGGAGTGATTTTCGGAGGAATTTGAGGGGTGATGTTACTGGCAGCGATATTGGCGTAAGAGAAGTTATTGGTGACTTGGCGATAGGGGGTGAAATTGCGGGGTTTAGCAGGATCTTGAGGGGGAATTCTTGGTTTAGGGAATTTTGATGACCCGCCTGGCCGCAGTTAAGGCAAGTGGGGTTTTCCATTTTTTCGGTTATAGTACATTGTTTTGTGTTGTTGGCTTCTCCACATTTCAAGCATCGGGGGGGGGGGTGCTATAGCAATTTGCAGAACTGTGATGAAAACGGTTACAGGAATAACATTGGGTGGTGCCAGGTCGTCTATTAAATTTTTCTATTTTTACGGTGAGATAGGAGAAAGTGGTGATATCAAAAATCTTTTCATTTTCTTTTGTACGAGGGAGTACTATTTGCCAAACGCGATTGGAGTTTTGGTTTTGAGGTTGGTAAGTTGAGTAACTTTAGAGTTTTTGAAATTGAGGTCCGACAGTTCTTGCTCAATTTCCTCTGCGGGCGTATTTCGAGGAAGACCTTTGATAACGGCTTTAATTGGCCTTTCATTACGGGGCGTAATTAGGAAAAAGTCCATTTTGTTATTTTGTATGAATTTAGTGACGTTGCGGTGTTCGTCAGAGTCTTTGGCAAAAATTTTGAAAAGTTTTCCGGAGAGAGTGATTTTAATATCTTTGAATGAGTCCTTGATGGGTTTAAGTTGTGCTTTGATATTTTCCGCTCGGCGGACCATGATGGGCGGGATTTTTGGAGCCTGCGGCAGAGGAGTGTCGGGTTCAGTTATGTTTTCAAGGTTCATGAATTTATTAGACGTAGAACTATCATTGGGAGAAATCCTAAAGGGGCCTGATAGCCAATTTTGGCTAGTGCTTTGGACTTTGATACCATAGTATATAGATCGAATCATGGTGGTGGCTTGGATGTTTCTTATTTGTTCGGAATTCCCATTAAACTGTATGTCCCGGTCTAATTAGCCCAAAGTGTGAAAACAAAAATGGCCGTAGAGTGGAAAACCAAATCAAACAAATGCTACGTGGTACATGAGAAATAAATTGATTCATTCTACAATTTTAGCAAAAGTGGATGGTTGGATGGACTGAAATGGACTGAATTTAAAACTGGATGTTGGGCGGAGAAAGTGTTTTCATTGGATCTCGTCTAATTTTTTGGGAAAGCTGCCACTCCAATGTTGGTATGACTGTTGCGAAAGATAAGAGGGAAGAATATGAATTTATATTGAATTTATTTTTGATATAATTGACGATGAGAATGATAGGTAAGATGCTTGTCAAGTAGGACTTCCAAGGTATTTTGCTTCATTTGTCCGAGTTACAGGAGTGTTAATAATAGTAATATTAGGACGTTTCCAAGTATAGAAGACAGCTTCAGTTTTAGTAACATTGAATTTGATGCGCCAGTTAGTTAGCCAATTTTCAAGAAAATAAATATAATTTTGAAGCATAAAAAAAAAAATATAATTGATATTTTTATTTTGAACAAGAATAGCAGTATCATCAGCAAAAAGACAGAGAGAAATGTTAGGTTTTTGAGGAATGCCATTCATAAAGATAGTAAAAAGAAGAGTTGCAAGAACAGAGCCTTGCAAGCAGTCATGGGTTTAATGCTAGAAGGCGATTAACAGTGATACAAAATTTTCGATTAGTGAGATAACTGATAATTAGCTTAATGAAATGAGGAGGGAATTTGAAATATATAAATTTGTAGATGAAACCCTGGAGCCATACTTTGTCAAAAGCCTTTACAATATCTAGATAAATACCTGTGACAGATTTCTTTTATTAAGACCAGTAGCGATGGTTTCAGTAACTCTATAAAGCTGATGAACAGTAGACATGTTTTGAATAAATACGAATTGTTGAGGATTAATGATATGATTGCTATTGATATGATTAAGATACTCTTTAAGGATGATCTTTTCAATAATTTTGCTCAAAGTATTAAGATCTTTTATCTTTGCCTGTTTAAGAATAGGAAGAATGCGAGCGATTTTGAAAAAATAATAAGTTAAATAATAAAGTTTAAATAATAAAATAAAAATAATAAATTTTAAGTAAGTGTTTCATATTTTAATATTGAAGTTTATCTGCATAAGAAAAATATTTCAATTTTAAAATTGTAGTTACTTTGTTCTGTAGATGGCAGCACAGATTTCAAAAATTAGAAACATTTTCTTTCAATATTTTAACATTCTTCAAATAGGGCCTGAATGGCCGAGTGGTTAGCGCTCTGGCCCTCGGTACCACAGGTTTCGGGTTCGAGTCCCGGCGGTGCCGTGGATGTGTGTAGTGGTTCGGAATCTACTTTAAACTGTAGGTCCCGGTCAAATGTCATCGTAGAGCGTTGCGGGGGCATTGTTACTCCGCGTCCGTTGCTTATCTTCAAGTTACACGCGCACTCTGGGTCGTGCAAAGTGAGTACGTCTGTGCAGCGCTTACCTTAAGGCATCCAAGACCAAGCTGTCTAAGTGTTTGCCAGTTGCATTAGAAAAAAAAAAAGAAATGTTTTTGGAATTGTGCCGAAAAATACTTCTTGGCATCATGTCAAAATATCTCAGAAGAAATATTTTTTTGTAGATATTCTCCACAATATCAGATAATAATTTTTCAACATACATAAATGTTGCCCTCCTATGAAATTGTCAGTCTGTATAAATTGTTTTGTTAATGAGTTCTTTATGTAGTCTTCATAATTAATAAAGTGTTTTTTCTTTAAACGCATTTTTGTTTAGTCCTAAATTTAATCTAATATCATTAATATTAAACTTTGAGGATTACAATTATTTAAAAAAAATTTTACGAAATGCACTGTATTGTAAGATACAGTGTGTTCTAAAAAAAATCTAAGAGTTCTGATTAGTTCGCATTTCTTTAAATAGTCCCAAGAATTATCAGAAATTAACACACTGCTTCATTGTGCGATACAGTGCAAGCCATTACTTCCAGAAGTAAATAATGTTTTATATATTATATTAATGTTTTTTATATACTAAAACATTTTTTATTTGTATTAGAATGAAGAGAAGAATAAGGTGGAAATAGAAGAAATAAAAGAAAAACAGAAGAAATAAAAAGAATCCAGAAAAAGGGAATTAGAATCTGAAAATAATAATTTTAAAAAATTAATATTATATGATGAAGAAAAAATTTTACAAGTAACACCGAAATATGGATTCCTTGCTTTGCAGTTTAATGAAGATATAATCGAAGGTGGATGTAGAAATTTTGCTTTTGCTTTGGATGTAGAAATTTACCATAAATGTGTTAAAGATCAACTGACTAGATTACCTATTTATGTATAAAATTTAAAAATTACAGATTTATATATAATTGGTGAAAACAAATTTTAAAAAATTAAAAATTATTTACCACATGATGTTAAAATTATAAAACTTAATTGCTACATTAAAAATTTTTGTACGTTGTTATGATTGTAATTCCTTGTCATGTCCAGTTAAGAAATTGAGACATATGATGTTAAAGTTTTTTAATAGATATTTTGCTATGAGGATCATTTTATATGAGGATCATATTAAACAGACGATTTCATATATATAATTCAGAAAATTTTGGTTAAATACAAAATAATTATGTCTAACTGCAAAGTAAATTTTGTTATTACTCTTTGAAATACTTTTTGTTTCCTAAATACACATTTTATAAAAAATATTTCCTTAATAAATAAAAAGCACAATTTTTATTTGATTAATTTCTCTGATGTTACCCATAAAAATAAAGAATATTTTTTATTATGTTTGTATTTATTGAGTAATATATACATATCACATAATTGAGAAATTTAATAAATACTTTTTACATTTATTTTTCCAACTTCTCTTTACAAATTTTCATATCATATTCAAAAATATTTTTAAATTTAGGATGAAATAATTTACCAAGATTTAATATTAGGACCATTATATTTTAATGCTTAAAACCATTTTAATAAAGTTAAATAAGCATCATTGGTATCTTTACATAATATTAATGAAATTATTACAAGAGAATTTTCTTTTATTTCAGAAATTAATGTATAAATGACTTGTAAAAACAATCAAAATACTTAAATGCAATTAAACATATGTACTATTATGAACATTTCCTAACTTTATACACAGATAAATGTTTTTGCAATTTTTGAAAACATTTTCTATTAAATTGCTCCAAGTAAAAAAATTAATTTTTTAAAATAAAAAGCAAAAATAACTTTAAATAATAATTTTTCTATATACTGCACATTTTTATTCATCTCACTTTTTGTAATCTTTCTTACAGTATTTAAATAAACATTATTAACTAACAAAATGAGGAGCATATTAAATAGACGATTTCATATATAATTCAAAAGATTTGGTTAAAGACAAAATAATTATGTCAAAGGTAAAGTAAATTCTTTATTACTCTTTGAAATACTTTTTGTTTTTTAAATTCACATTTTATAAAAAATATTTCCTTAATACACTCATGTCCATAAATTAAGGATAATGAAGTTCAGGCAAAGAAAGAGACAGAAGCAAAACAAATTTGACTTATTTATAAAGTCTATTTATTAAAAAAAAGGTAAAGAGCAAAAAAGATGCTATATGTTTGACATAATTAATAAAAATTGCGATTTTCACTCCCTGGAGTAAATTTTAAAAAAGAACCTATTTACAAAAAACAGTATAACATGGTTAGTATGATGGTTAATATGGAGTATGTCTCCCGGACGGTGCAATACAGGCCTTACAACGCCTAGGCATGCTGAGTATCAAATTGTCAATCTGATCTTGGGGAATTTTACACCAATCATAAAGGAATGCCCTCCGAAGTTCCGGTTGACTGGTGGAAGGGGGTTGATGGGCTGCAATTCGTCGGCCAAGCATATCCCACACATGTTCTATTGGATTCAAGTCCGGTGAGTATGCTGGCCAATCCATACGGGTGATATCCTCCAATTGAAGGCATTCGTCTACAATGTTTGCACGGTGAGGACGGGCGTTGTTATCCATAAACAGAAATTCAGCACCCATGGCGCCCCGAAACAAACGTACATGTTTCAGAATGACATCCCGATAGATGTGGCCTGTCATCGTTACACTTGGAACATGCAGGTCAGTTCTAGAACCAAGAATAATTCCTCCCCAAACGAGCCATCCTGTACCACCGTAACGGTGTCGTTCAAAGGTGTTCTCTTGGTGGTAATGGGTACCTGGCGCTCTCCATATGAAAGTCCGGCGAGAATCAGACTGCAAACTAAACCTGGACTCGTCTTAAAACATCACACCAGACCACTGTAGCGGTGTCCACAATGCATGCTCTCTACTCCAGGTTAATCGCAGGCGACAGTGAGTTGTGGTAAGTGGAACACATCTGACAGGCCTACGAGCATATAGACCAATGTGCCCTAAGCGTCTGTACACGGTCTGCCTTGAAACTGTCGTACCGGTAGCTGAAGAGAGCTGACGAGACAGGTCTGATGCTGTGCTCCGTCTGTTTCTTTTGGCAGTAACTGCTAAATACCGGTCCTCATTTGGCGTTGTAACTCGGGGGCGACCTGTGCTGTAACATCTACTCACATTACCATCATCTTGGAATCGTTGTCAAGGCCACTCTGGGCGATTCCAAGTTCCTCGGATACTTCCAGCTGGGTACGTCCACATTCCAGTCGTCCGATAATTCTACCACGTGAAAAATCATCCAAATGCTTCCTTTGTGCCATAACTATGCGGTTATTGCACTGAAAGGCTTTTAAAGCGCTTGTGAACAATTTTACTTCTTTGCCACCATTCCTTATATACCCCTCTCTTACACTCTCGTCATTGTGACGTACTATCCGCGCCATCTAGTGGTTTCCTGTAATTTGCGTATTCTTCTTGAAGATGTGTGTGATAATTCTACAGGTGAAATTTTTATTTTAGAGTTCAATTTCTGTGTGATTCTGTGAATTATCCTTAATTTATGGACATGAATGTAAATTTGCTCAATTTTTATTTGATTAATATCTCTGATGAGTATCATCATGCCATTTTTTAAGTTACAATATGCAAAAAAATTATTGTTTTTATCAATGCATTATGTTTTTTAATATATAATATAAAAGATTAATTTTGTTTTTAATACAATTAATTAAATTTAAAATTACATATTGAAATAGTATATTTTTATTTTTTAGATGAAATAAAGGAGGAAAAAAAAAGATAAGTTAATTTAATACATTTAATTGTATGTTTTATTAATACTTGTATTACAAAAAATCATGTTTTTAATATAATTTTACTACAAAAATAATTTTAATTATTTATTACTTAGAAATTTTAACCTAAGTGCTGGAAACAATATTATTTTTGATCTGTTCATGAATGTTTTTTTAATTAAATGCTGATAATGAATTTTTTTTATTTTAGTTCCTGCAAAAAAAAGGGGTAAGTAAATTTAATACATATGTTAAATGAAAATTTTTATAATCATTTTTTAAGCAAGTAATTATATATTTTATTTTTTTTAGCTATTGAACTAAGTATATTAGAAAGTGGTAAATATTTTTCTCTAAAAAAAAAAAAAATTACAGTATTTTTATATAATAAATAATGCAATACAATATTCTTTAGATTCAACAACCTCATCAGATTGTAAATAATATATGTATTTTATAATTAAATTTTTTTATTATAAATTTAATTGTTTAAATAATTCTCATATATGCAGTAGAACCTCTTTAAGTCGAAAATCTCCACATCTCGAAAATTTTTTTTGTTTCCTTCCCTTCAAGCCCCAAAACCTCCATTACTCAAAATTTCAACCCTCTATAAGTCGAAATAATTAGTCAATCCCCAAAAGCCATTTTGGTATATATTTTCCCTTCGTAACTCGAAAAAAAAATTGGACCTCTGTATCTCGAACATTAGCAATGTTTGATTTTACAGTCTTTTTTACAACCTTTATATTTCGATCATTTGAAACTAATTACTTCTTTAGCTTGAAGAAAAATAAGTTATCGACTTTAAGGATTTGCCGACAATACATGCCATTGAACAACCAACAACTCGGAAGAAAAAGACTTTTCTGCTCTTTATAGCTTAGATAATGCTATAGATAGGGAACGAACGAATTGTTTAAAGCAAAAAAAAAAAAAAAGAAGAAGAAGAACTGACTTTTTTAATACATAATATTTTTAATTTGGGGGGATTTCCGTCTTTGGGACACGCGAACTCTATCTTTACTACAGTCAACGCCAACAGCGATAGGCGGCGACTGAGCTGACTGTCGCTGTTGGGGTTGACAGATAAGTTGTGGTAACCATAGATGCGCACGAATACGTTTTACATCGCGTAGTGATATATGTCTTTCTCGTTCGTGAAATGTGAATATTGTTACATACATTGTTTAAGAAATATTTTTTTTTATCTTTTCGTCTTTTATTTATTTTAGCTTTTAAATTTTTTTCTTTTTCAAAATGGAAGAGAATTTTTCATTTTAACTTCAGACAGGTTACTGTATTTAAATATTATTTAATAATAAAATAATATTTATAGTATATATATCATGCCTGCCTACATTTGATTTAAATACAGACATCCCCAGATTTGGAGACAGAAGATGTTCTCTTTTTACGGAGTAGGAATGTCAGCCCAACGCTCTACACTCATATTAGATCGCGACCTACGGAACCTACGGACCTATTTTTGAAAAGTGCTTTAGGTCAATGCCCATTGAAATCTTATACCACACATATAAAAGGCAATAGATATAAAATAAGAGTAAGTTAAAGAATAAAAAAAGAATTGAAGATATAAAAATATTTATTTGTAATGAGAAAAAAAAAAAACTATAAGAATAGGAGGCCCCATCATCAGGTGGGGCTAACAACAATGGTACTTTAGGAGAAGTAATTTTACTTGAGGAGAAAGCAATGTATTATATGTTGAGAACAGTACGCGATCTTTTCAAACAAAACAAATAAATGTGATAACTGGGAAGAGGTTTTATAAACCGAATCACGTGTGTGAGGAAGATTATTGTAGAAATTTTTTAAGTATGAATTGGCAAATGTTTGTGAGGTTAAGCGATTGCCTAATATCCTGATTTCTGAAATACTAGGGTGAGTTGGTAATCATCCGAAGGATTTGGTTTTCAAGACTTTGAATGATTTCAAAGTTACCTTTTGCTGCATAACCCCAAACTGGGCTTGCATAATGTTTTTTTATTATAAATTAAAACAGCTGTCTTGGTTGCCTTAAGGCAAGTATGGGCAAACTTTTTCAGTCGCGGGCCAAAAATCGAAAGAAAAAAAGTTTGGTGGGCCAAGATAAATTTTTTTTTAATTTTAAAAACTATATACAAGTATTACAATTTAAATATATTAATGAGATAAATGAAATTGCGATTTCCTTTTTAAAAGTTCCTTATATTGAGGTTTGAAGTGAGATGTACTGATTCTAAGGAAAGAGGCTGAATGCTCATCTGTCAGTCTACTTCTGAATAATTCTTTCTATGGTTCATAGTTGAAAACACTTGTTTACATATATAACATGAAGCAAACTTAACACTGATTTTCAGGGCATGAAATATCAAATTTGGGAAATTAACTTTCGATAATTATTTGTAGAACTCTAACTTTGGCTTATTTAGAAACAATTACTTGAGATGATTGTTAAAGTCACCGCTTTTCAAGATAAGTTTACAGTCTCAAAATTATTTGTCTTGTCTGGACATAAAACATCGCAAACTTGGAGCATGCATTGTTCAACAAACTTCCCAGCACTGAGATCTTTATTATTTTTAGCAATATTGTATGCTACAATGTAACATACATGTGTAGCTGCTTCTTGGATACTGTTTACCCTCTAGAAAAAATGTTGTCGGCCTAATAATTTTTTACAAAAATTTTCTGCATTTTACTTTTTTTCATATTCGAACATTACTTCGTAATTGGAATTCTTATGCTTAGATGTGAAATGACGGGAAATGTTATATTCTTTGAAGACTGCTGCAGATGCATTGCAGATGAGACACGTTGGTTTATCTTTTACAACTGTAAAAAAATATTTCCAGGTCCATTCATCATTAAAAGCACGACATTTTGAATCAACTTTGCGTTTTTTTTAGTAGCCATTTTGGGATTGAAATATTTTACGTATAACCCAAACAAGCACTAGCTACGCTATACTTTTAATAATTCCACCACTATTTACAATGATGCCATATGTCCACAATCTTTCTATACTCAAACAATAATATTAGAACTCGCGCCAAAAAAAAAAGCCACTGACTGAAGGATGTGTTGATTGTAAGTTAGCGTTTTATCCAAAATAATTCCAAGGTACTTAACTTTATTGGTCCAGATGATATTCTCTCCGTAGATAGAGACAGTTTGGGTGGGATAATGTTTACGCGAAAAGAAAACAGCTTCGGTTTTAGTAACAGTGAGTTTAATTTTCCAATTAGTAAGCCAGGTTTCGAGAAGATTAATATGGCTTTGAAGTTGTTTAACAAGGTAAGTAGTATTTCTGTTTTGTGCAATAATGGCTGTGTCATCGGCGTAAAGGCTGAGAGAGGTTTCAGGAGAGACAGGGATATCATTCATGAAAAGAGTGAATAAGTGCGGTGCAAGGACAGAACCTTGGGGAATTCCAGCAGACATTTGTGTAAGGGAGGAATCATGATGTTTGACACAGGCAACAAATTTACGATTAGAGAGAAAGGAGCAGATTAGGTTAATAAGGTGCGACGGGAAGTTATAGTAAATGAGTTTATGAATAAGTCCATTAATCCAGACCCTGTCAAAGGCTTTAGCAATATCTAGGAAAATGATGCCAGTTGCAGATTTGGTGGCGAGTCCTTGTGCGATGATTTCAGTGACACGTAAAAGCTGATGGGTGGTTGAAAGGTTCTGAGCAAAGCCGAATTGCTGAGGAGACATAATATTATTAGAATAAATAAAATGAAGATATTTGCTGAGGATTATTTTTTCAGTGAGTTTACTGAGAGTCGGAAGAAGACAGATAGGTCAATAGCTGGTGGGGTTAGTGGGGTCTTTGCCGGGTTTTAGGATTGGGAGAATGCGGGCAGTATTCCATTTAGTAGGGAAGTGAGCAAGGCGGAAAATTGCATTAATATTATGAGTTAGCAAAAAGATAGTGGAGGTTGGGAGATTTTTGAGCATTTTGTTAGTAATATTGTCTATAATAGGAGCTTTTTTAATTTTAGTAGATTTAATGTAGTTGATGATATCAGAAGGGGAAGTGGAGTAAAAAATAGTGGAGTAAGGGTGAAGAAAGAAGTTCATGAGAGAGTCGGAGACCATGTTTTCAGTGTTAGTATCAGAGATGTTGTTTTCAGATAATTGTTCCTGGTAGCTATCAGACAGAAGTTCGGCTTTGTGAGAGTCAGTAAGGGCGGTAGAGGGTGAGAGGTCGTTAGAGGTTAGTGCGGGGATGCTAGAACGTTTCTTTTTGAATCTTTTAGCTGTAATCCAAAGGGAGGAATCCTCCGTATTAAGCGCGGCGAGTTCAGTTGCCCAAGTAGATTCGTTATAGATTTTGATTTCTTTTCGGAGGATAGCTTGTGCTCTGTTGTAGAGATGCTTGGAGAAAGGGTCGCGATACTTTTGCCAATTTTTCCTTGCTCTATTTCGTTGCGTGATTAGACGTTTGATTGGAGGGGAAAGGAAATAAGTGCTTTTGTTATGAAGAGGTTTAGAAGCAAGGTTGTAGGCGGTGATGATATTAGTAGTGAGATTACCACAGCGGTTTCGAGATCATTGCTGTTATCAATATTTGAAGGAAACAGGGGAGTGATCTGATGAAGCTGTTTGGTAAAGGTTTTCCAGTTGGTGGAAACTTTAGGGGGGATATTGAGTGTTGTGACGGCTTTGTAAAGGTTGCGTAGTGTTATTAAAATCCATACGGGAAAATAAAAGACAATAATCAATTTTCACAAGTACAACATCTTTATTCCATTTCTGACGCCAACTACGTTCTGTTTTCATTCTAGCGGGAAAATTCCCTTTTTAACAGTGAAAGTAGAAGTTGTTCAATTCTTACTCCATTTTCCATCAATAGGTGTCACTACATCACTCCCCTACCAGTAACAAAGTTACGTTATTTTAAAAATGGTAGAAGAATTAATATATCTATACAAATAGTAGCGAACAAATACACATTGATACAAATTTAAATTGCACAAAATAATTACAAATACAATTACAAATAAACATTCACATACAATAAATCAAGTTAATTTTTAAAATGGACATAGACGAATTATAATTTTGAAGAAAAGTCACTAATGTCATTGAAACGAACAGGAAGTTTTACTTGTCATCCACAACGTGTTGTTGTATTTGGTTGTGCAACTTGCTGACTTGGTATAAATGTTTGCTCACTCGGCACAGATGTATGATCATTTGATGACGTTGGATTCACAAGTTCATTAGGTTGTAACACATATACAAATAAACTAGTAGCCGTGGTTTTAATCTATCCACGGAAATATTAACTTGTTATTTTTAATTGATAGAAGAAAGTTTGTCGTTGATCTTTGCAATACCAAATAGGGTCCTTCATATGGGGGTTCTAAAGGTTTTTTAACTCTGTCAATTCGCAGAAACACATGTAAGCATGTGTACAAATCTTTTGGAATGAAGATCTTTTGTTTACATTTGTTTTTGGATTGGTAAGGGTTTTAAGTCGGCCATCTGTTTTCGGAGATTGCTTACAAAATTATAATTAGATATTGGCAATCTGGATTCTTCAAAGAATTCGCCTGGTAATTTAATAGTTTTGCCATAAACCATTTCAGCTATTGTATACTTACAGTCCTCAAGTAGAGCAGCTCGCAAACCCATAAGAACCGTTGGTAATGTGTCCGTCCAACGAACGTTGTTATGACATCTAATAGCTGTTTTCAAGGTACGGTGAAGACGTTCAACTTTTCCATTACTCTGAGGATGGTAAGAAGACGTATGGTTTACTCTGTTCTATAGTAGTCTTTGATTCTTTGCGTTATAAATGTCTGACATTATGTCTGGTTAGTTGATCGTTGGTACAGATCACTCCCATTGATTAATTGCTGCTTTTGACAAATAGTAGACTAATCAGACAGTTATTGTCCCATATGAAAGGTTGACTAGAATTGAAATACCCTTATGGGACTGTTATGAAAATAAACAGAATCATCTGAAAATACAAAGTGCTTTTTTAGAGGGTTTTTGAAATTGATTTAGAGGGTTTTTGAATTTTGAATTGGGGTAAATCTGGAAATTGACGAGGTAAATGTTCAGAGATTTTTGAAACTCCAAATTTCTTGAACAATGTCGAGATAACTACTAATCTGAATCTTGCTCAACCAAATATCGGATCGGGAATATATTCTTCCATTTTTTCTTGCTATGCTAATAGCTATGTGTGTGGATGGGCAGCAACTTATAACCAAACACCTTTACAGCAAGGTGGTTTTGATGTCGGACTCAGGGGCTGCCATTCCGGCTATCGGGTCATATGAAAGACCCTCCACGAATATCTTAGAATGTCGAGGTCTTCTTGAAAGATTGAAGGTAGAGGGACGACACGTCGCCCTTCAATGGATCAATGGACATTTTAGGTAATGATCAGGCAAATTTTCTGGCTAAGAAGGGCACACTGATAGTCCACTGCCAAATACTTGCAACTATTTTCATTCTATGAATCTTTGTATCAAAAATCAAATAAGACTTATTTTAGAAGAGCCTCGTGAAATTTAGACTTGCTGTAGGCCATCTGCACCGCATTGGCATTTTGATAACCCAAATTGCCCACTTTGTGGGAAAGGCAAGATCATGGGCAGGAAACATATAGCAGGATGCCCTCCTTTGCATGGGACTCCGAGGTGAAAAGATATTGGAGTGCTAGAACTTTGCTGATGAGACATTGACTTTTTTCTTGTGTTTTACACTGTTTTGAACTCGTAAGAGTTCGTTATTTTCTCTTGCCCTTGAAAATAAAAAAAAAAATGTCTGGTCATATCCCCTATTGAAATAATTTTTTTAAAATCGAAATCAAGTTCTATAACTAATTAAGATCTAGAACTGCACTTCATTCTTTTAAAAACATTCCAAGTGCTCTAGAGTTCCAATGATTTATTCAGGGCACTAAATCTTAGATTGCATTTGCCTGCCCAATTTCGTTACGATAATTTCTGATTGGTGCACCCTTTGTGATTAAGTGTGAAAGATTTGTTTTTATCAAATCTTTGAAATAACTAGGTATTCTGATACTTAATGCACTCGGGAGAAAGAAAATGTTGCACTTTACTACTGTCTACAGAATTCTTTAAGCATATCTATTTCAGAGAGGAATAAACATTTTCAGAATGTGTTACATAAAGGTTTCATGTATTACATTATGCAAGCCCAGTTTGGGGCTCTGCAGCAAAAGGTAACTTGGAAATCATTCAAAGGCGTGAAAACAAAATCCTTTGGAGGATTACCAACTCACCTAGGTATTTCAGGACTCAGGATATTAGGCAATCGCTTACCCTCACAAACATTCGCCAATTCATACTTAAAATTTCTACAATAATCTTCCTCACACTCGTAATTCGGTTTATAAAATCTCTTCCCAGTTATCCCTTTTTTTTTTTTTTAAATTAAAAATAGAAAAAGACCGCGTACTGTTCTCAACATACATTGTATTCTCCTCATTTCTTCTCCTAAAGTACCATTACTGAAAGCCCCATCTGATGGTGGGAGCCTCCTATTTTTATATATATATATATTTTTTATCATTACAAATAAATATTTTTATTTTTAAATCGTCAATTCGTTTTGATTCTTTAACTTACTCTTATTTTACATCTATTGCCTTTTATATTAATTATATATATATATATATATAATGCATGGTATAATATTTGAATGGGCATTGACCTAAAACAACGCTTCTCCAACATCAAAATAAAAGTAAGTGGTTACTGAGCAGACAAAATAAACCATCCAGAACTCGTGTTTTTCCAGAAATATTGAAAATATGAAATACGTTCTAAATCAACCTTGATAATTGTACACTTATTATCCTTTTTATTATTATTATTATTATTATTAAAATAAATAAATATAAAATCTAAAATTCTAAAATACATATTAAAAAACTTATGAAATTTAAGATATAACCATACATAATTATGTAGATACATTGTTATAAATGCAACTATATTTATATATCTGGCAATCAGTGCAACAGGTTTCGGGTTCGAGTCCCGGCGGTGCTATGGATGTTTGTAATGGTTTGGAATCCACTTTAAACCGTATGTCGCAGTCTAATATGAGTGTAGAGCGTTGGTCTGACATCACTATTTCATAAAAAGAGAACATCTCCTGTCTCGCAATCTGCTGTCTTTAAATCAAATGTAGGCAGACATGATATATATATACATATATTATTTTATTATTGAATTATATTTAAATGCAGTGACCTGTCTCAAAGTTAAAATAAAAAACTTTTCCATTTTGAAAAAGATAAAATTGAAAAGATAAAATAAATAAAAGACGAAAGGGAGAAATTTTTTTTTTCTTAAACAATATATGTAACAATATTGACATTCCACGAACCAGAAAGGAATGTATCACTAATGTTGCACCTCGCGATGTAAAACATGCCTTGTATGCGATGTAAAACATATTCGTACGCATCTATGGTTACCACAAACCCTATGCCAACAGCTCAGTCGCCGCCTATCGCTGTTGGCGTTGACTGTGGTTAAGATAGAGTTCGACCTGTCCCAATAGTCAAAATCCCCCCGAAACTTTTATTTGGACCATAGTTACTTAAAATTAATAATTTATCTATTTTGTCTTCTGCCTTACATCAAACTTGTAAAAATATATATGGGGGGGGGGGCGCGAAGACGCGTATTTTGCACAGGGCTGATACTTCGGGCACACAGAGCGGATACCTTCTTTGGTCGAATGGTGACCAAAAATAGCTAGAGAGAAATTCAATACATAAATTTGGGTTACCCTAATTAAAAAAGGTGGAAAATACTTAAATTGATATAAAACTAATTATAATTGAAAGTTTATTTTATCCCAACGGGAATATTCCACAAGTTAAAGTAATAAATTTGCAAAACCTTATTTCTTAACAAAATTTATAAAAGTGAGAATGCTGCTCATTTATAAACATTTATTAAGGATCTAAAAAAGTGAACTAATAAATGAGCTATAATTTAAAGGCTGTATTATTGAAGAATAATAATGTATGTTTTGGTACAGCGGTTTATTTATTGATTGATTGGGGAAAATTGGAATAGGGTGGCCAGAGTTCATTTCTGACCTCAATTGGAATAGGCCGATTCTGTAGTACTGTGTATGTTGCTGGATATGACATTGGCATTGTTTAATAATATTGATATATAAAAAAACTGAACCCAGCAATTAATATTTCATGTACTGTGGTATTATACATTAATATTGCAGAATATGTTAATTTTTGTTTTGAAATACTTGTAGTTTTAAAAATAAATTGCTAGTGCAGTAGATCTGTAAAATAAGACTTTTATGTTTTAATGTTTTTAAAAGAAATCTTTCTCAATTTTATGTAAGTGAAGAAAGCATTAGAGGATTAGAATATTTTTTTTAACTAGTAAAATTTTTTATATAAACTTATGTTTAAAAAAATATTCATATAATGTAGACAAAATAATAATAATTCTAATATAAAGTACCCTAATCTAAACTTCGGTTCTGTTTTTGTAGAGTGGTAATCTTTTTTATAGGGAAAAAATTGCCAAAAGAAATAAGAGGAGCACTGACTGTACGAAACCTGAAAATCATAAGAACAAGGGGAGAAGGAATCGCTACAAAAAAATAAGCATTTTATGTTAGTCTGTTTGTTAATGCAAGATCCCTTTGTACTTCTGTCATATTTATGTAGGTACTAGATTCTTAAAATTCAGGCAATATAATATTTTAAACATAATTTTAAAATGAATGATTTTCAAAGATAATATTTTTAAAAAAAATCAAATTTTTAAATATATTCAATTCAGAATTTGAGCTAAATTTCGTTTTAATTTTTTTTTATTTTTTTTACTAAGTATATTAATCTTGTATTACTACAACCTAGTATGTGGCCATAATTTTTAATTTTAAGGCATTCTATAATATTATGAAATGATTATATTTCATTAGTAAAAATAATGGAAGAAAGATTATAGCATTTAGTTGATTGAATTTTGAATAGTTGATGAACTTGAAAAATTTAATTTTTATTTGTGAATTTAAAACTTTACAGAATGCAATTTTATAAAATAAGTAATTATAGTAATTAAACATGAACCATATTTAGCTGAGGTTATTTGAATGCTAGCTGCATAAGAATATACTATACTATATTGTGTAAAATAAAAGTGCTTAAAAAAAAATTTTTTTTTAGCTGCATAATTTATTTATAGATGAATGTGTATAATATTTTAAATTTCTCGGCAATTTTAAAAGTTCTGAAATTTTAAATTAAAACTTAAAGTATTCTCAATAAAACGGGCTTTATCTCTTATTTAAAAAATGCCACAATGTTAACTTTTTTTTTCTATTTAAAGAAAAAAAGGATTGAAACTTAAAGAGAAATTTGCATTCCCTTCTCCTTTAAATGTTAATGTACAATTTTGTTCCCCTCACTAAGTTTTAATTTTTCCTGATTGCTATAATTTGTCTATAATCTTGATCGTTATAATTTTTGGCTCTACAAGCTACTGATCTGGTTTAATGAATGGATGATTTATACCAGATTATTTGCTTTCATTAACATACCATATAGCAATCGGGTTTTGTTTTTGTATCCATAGCATGAAACTAAAAACTGTTTTTAGTGATGAATGTTTTTTATGCTGTAGTAATATAGAATTATAGTTATATTTTGAATTTAAGATGGAGAAAAACAAAAGAAGTATAAATATTATGCCAACAATATTAAATAATACAAATTTTTAGAAAATATATATTTGTTACAGATGAAATTCTTAATCAGTATTGCAGCTTTTGATTAATTTTCTTTCATAAAAGATTTCAATTATTTAAAATCTATTATGTAGTTTTTAGGGTGGAGATGCATATATACTATAGGGTATACTGCACCAAGGAATTCTTGCGCTTTTAATATATAATTATAGACAGGAAATTGGTATTTGAATTTAATATCTCAAACTTTTAGTTAGTAAAATAAGTAATCAACTAATTAATCTTTTAAAGGGAATGTTTTATTTTTCTATTGATATCTTCTATAATGTATTATAATTTAAAAATTGATTTTTCAGAAACTGAATATTGGAAATGTGATGTTTGTGCTAAATATTTCGCTGGACTGACTTCTTTCAAGCTGCATAAAGCAAGTGAGGAACATAGGAAAAAACTTCAAGAGTCTAAACAGTTTTCGTCTGATGCAAATAATTCCTCTCTTTTTTCTCAGCCAGAATTGATAGAGATAGATATCTCCGAGATATTTTGTTCTGTATGTTTAAATTTTTTTCCCAATTTAACCAGTTTTAAAAAGCATGTTAATAGTAAAGAGCATGCTTATATGGTTATAAAAGAAGAACTTCAAAAAGTTATTGATCGCCATGAGTTAATTGAATCTGTAAGAAAAACAACTTCTCAATAAGCAACACTTGAACCTTCTTTATCTTTAAATAATCCAGAGATTACACATTCTCTTTTATTTCAATGTAAACCTTGTCGAAAAGAATCTTCTGGTCCAGAACCTTATCGGCAGCATATAAAACATTGTGCTTTAATTCTATACCCACCCAAGAAAGATACAATATATAATGATGAAAAAAGGCAGTCGGCTACAAACTCTTCCACTACGCTATCTCGATCTGTAAAATGTGACATTTGGGGCACACAGTTTACAAACACTGAGCAATATTTGTCTCATTACACATCTAAAGATTGCAAGGAAAAGGCCGCAATTCTCCAACAATTAAACAGTTTAAATATAAGGAAAGGTGAAAAATATAACTGCTCTATTTGTAATAAAATTTTTACTGATCATTTTCTTTATGTGCAACACATGAATAGCAATCTACACAAAAAAATTGCTGAAGTCATTCAAGTATCGCCATCTCATTCTGCATCGTTTAACTCCAAAGAGAGTGAACTTAATGCACTCTATTATTGGAATTTATGTAAAAAAAAAATTTCTTGCTCACTTTCATTGCAGTACCATCTTTCTAGCAGAGAGCACAAGAAAAATGTAGATGCTGCATGTATTGAATCCAATTTGAAATTTTTTTTTAAAATATTGCAATAATTTCTTGTTTCTACATTTACTAGAAGTAATTAATTTTTTTATATAAATTTTTAAATTGCAGAAACTGTTTGAAATATTAATGACAATTCTTAATTTGTAACTAAGGTTTTTAAATGAGTGTTAAAAATGCTGATGAGGGATTGTTTTGCCTAGTAAATAAATCCTGATAATTATAAATGGAAAAATTTAACTTTATCCTGATTATTTTAATTGCCACTTATAGGAAAATTTTAATTCTATCTATGAAGAATGATAAAAAAAAAATTGTCATTGCTGTTTATTAATTTACATTACTCTGCTTATGTATTTTAATGCCTTCTGTAAGATCTAGTCTTTTTCTCAGGGATTTTTATTTATTGAAAGGTATTAAAAGTTTTTGCATATTGTTACCAATAGTAAACATTATTAATATTCTTCCCAATTTGTACATGTATTATACATTTTCTTCCTATTGTACAACTATGTAACAGAGTTTATCTGTACCGTTTGTAAACGTATCAATTTATAGATGGGAATATCATTATTATAAAATAAATATGCCAAAAAAATTGTGATATAATATGTACAATTATCTAATACAAAAAGTTCTGTTTAGATAAAAATTCAATCTATGAAGGCGAGCCGAATACAGCCACTAAGTCATTCAAATCTTCCTATTTGAATTGGAAATAGGTTTTACATTTCTTCTATGATAAGCAGTTGTAACCTGATAAATATGCTTTTTTTTGGGGATTGGATATTTCCTAAAATATAGCATCATTTAACTAGTCTCTTTCTTAGTACATCCGTCTTCAATATATCATTAGTGTTTAGCCTATGTAAACAACAGTAGTATGCAAAAATTCGTTTTAAGGAAGTTCTCTGGGGTGGAGAGTCAGATTTTTTATGCTGCCTCCCAAGTTGGATATTTTATACTAACTCCTAAATGTTTTTTGTACTTTTATATACTATGATCTTTACTAATGGATTTAGAAGAATCTGTAAAATAAATCTCAATGACTTTTATTGAACTAGTATATCTATAAAAAAAAAATTTTTTTTTAATAATTTTTTACAACATTGAAGTGTAGTATTTGTACTAACTTAAAGGACATTCTTGTACTCTAAATTTGCATACAAAAAAATAATGCATGTTCTTTATAAATAACGGTACTAAAATTATACCAAAGTATTGTAGAATGTCTTGAGATAAGCAAAGGAAAATTGTTAATTTTAAGTACAAAGATTCTATATTTGTTTTTCATGAAATCTTTTTTTTTTTTTTTAATAGCTTCTAGAAGATCTTGCTTGATTAAAAGCTTATTGTTGATTCAATATAGCTTCTTATAAGCTTCAGTGCTGAGAAAAATCTCTTGACGCTTATTGGTTTGCTGAATCAGTAATTGTTTTCGCTACTGGCTGTATTAATGAAGATTACAACTGAACTGTGTGCTTAACATTTAAGATTAAAATTAAATTCTAGATTTTTAGAAAACTTTTTTTATAAAAGATTCAGAAGTCATATTTTTAAAGTACTTCTTCAAAAATGCTTAACTCTTTGCTTCTGACTCCCCATCTCGTGAAATTCTGAGCTGTAACTCGGTAACTTCAGTGATTTCTGTGTGTTGCATCATATAACATGTACCATGCTAACATTACAGTTTTTATTCCAGTATGCAAAAACTCTGTACTGTTACAGCATAAAAGTTGTAATTTTTATACTTTTTTTTTCCCTTTGTTTTGTACTTTTTGATTGAATATTTTTATTCTCAATTTCTTTTTGTTTTACGGTGAATACAAGAGGGTTAGTTGAATTTTCTGTTTTGTTCACTGAGCTGACTAGAGCATCTGAACTATTTTATTCACAAAAAGGAACACGTCTTTCCTTAAATTTTTTGAACCACCAAAGTGATGCAAATTGTGATAAATTATTTTCGCTATATAGTTGTTCCTCATTTTATATACTTTGGTAGCATATTTTTTGTGGACTAATATAAGGTTGTATATTTCTCATCATTTTTTGTACATTCAACAGAATTCATCTTGTGTATTCCATTTATTCTACTTAATGCATTGTCAGATTTGCTTACAATTTTTTTGTTCTTTATGCGGACAATGTCCGAGCTGTATACGTAGTTTTATTTTGTTGTGAATTTCATTTTTAAAAATCCATTCCATTGACTAGTCGTTATAAGCAAAAGAAAAATCTATCAATTAAGTGTATAGCCTTCAATGTTCAGAGCAATAATTTATGGAGATTTTTTTTTATATTAAGTTTAGAAATCTGTTTACTGTAGAGTGTCTCGTGAAATATTTTAACTTGTAGTTATTGATTTGTAAAAAGTGTCATTGCCGATTTCAAGCATGCTAGTGAAAGTTGTTTCAAGTGATAATGTTTTCATAAACTGTGATAAAAAAAATAAAATAAGAATCATTAACTTTTACATTTTGATTGGTCTTTACTATTCTTCCAGTGTAGGAATATTTTACTATATTATAAGTTTAATTATATGTTGTACTTTTGGACATCTTTTTAAATATATGCTGAGAGTTGCTAAATTATGTTTAAATTGAATGTTTTGTTTGTGTGTGTGTATGTGTGTGTGTGTGTGTGTGTGTGTGCTCTGCAGCGTAGGACGGACATCCTATTTATTCATTGATGGAGGTAAAGAGTAGACTTCTGTTGTGATGGAGCACCTGCAGATAAAAATCTCGGATTCGGCCCTGAATCGCTGAAGGAGGAGGGCAGTGCCTTCCGCGAGGACTTTTAGTGGAACTAACCTGCATAATCATATGGGAGAAAACCCGGTAAACTCCCACCATGCAGTCTGACTAGCGAAGCAAAATGCTGAACATCATTGAATGTTTTGCTATCTTTTACTTTCTACTCTTGGATAACTGCTAAAAGTCCCCAATTTAAAAGTCACATAATTTTATGTTTAAAAAGGTATATTTCTGCAGTAGTATCCAAGGTGGTAGACAATTGTTTTTCAACTTTTCAAACTTAATAGAAAAATAATTTAAGTTCTGCTCTTTCTTTTGCTTAGCATTTTTTGAAAATTATACTTATAAGCATTTCATTTAATGTAAACATTAAAGCATATGAGAATATTTTTAAATTGTTACAAAAATTCCTTTTGTGTGATAATTTTTGTAACTGATATTATTGAGACTATTTAAAAATCCCAAACATTGGCAACATTAAAATCATAAAATGAAATTTAATTGTATGATTTTAATCACTTTGGAGTGTTACTTTTGTGTCAAATGTCATACTGAGAAAATTCTCTCCATTACAGTTTCTATGTACATATGGATATTTCTTATAAATTTATTAGGATTTTTTTTTTATATTTAATGGCATGCTATCGCCAATAGTCTTTTTTTTTTATATATGGTGTATCAAATTATTAAATTTTAGGATATGAACATTTTATACCTTAGCATTGTTTTTATCACTAAATTAGTTGTGTTTGTGTGCAGTCTTTTTTAATTTTAAGTGCACTGTTAAAAAAAAATCCAGAATTTGCCTGGCTGTATAATGATTGGATCTTTTTTTAATCTGTCAAATTACTAGTGAAATTCATTGTTAAAATTGTAATAACATTGCATAACATTTACCTATTTTTATCAAGAAAAATGTTCTTTTGTTAATTATATTTGTACTTCTATTTGAAATGTATATTGCCATTATGATTTCTGTTTAATAAAGTGGTACATTTTTAGAGTTTTCTTTATTTTTAAATAGTTAAGTTACTGCACTAGTCTGGAAAACATGTAAAAGTGGAAGAAATAAGGTTTGTTTTCATTCTATTATGCATCATTAGTATTTCAAATTTTGATATGACTGTAAAATTCCAAAAATTTTTTATTATGTTGCCGGTCGAGAAAAATGAATTAAATAGGAATAAAAAATAAGTTGTAATATTTTATTAGAAAGTTTTAGTTGTATATAATACTTCGTTTTATGAATAAATAAATTGGAAATGCCTGTGATGAATTTTTTTTGTTTTTTTTTGTTTCAGAAAATTTAAGTTTTCATAGCAATGATAATTTGTAATACAATGAGATTTCAACATTTACCTGATTACAATTGAAATCAAAATTATTCAAGCAATTATTATGTACTACTGTGCCCAAAAAGTAAGACCAATTTTTTTTTTTTTTTCAAAACCTCTTTATTTATTCTTTCAAATATATTCATTGTCTTCAAAGCAATCCCCTTCGGACACAATGCACTTATGCCAACTTTTTTCCAATCATCAATGCATGCTAAAAAGTCCTCGGCAGGGATGGCCTTCAAAGCGCGCGGCGATTCACGTTGAATCTCTTCAATCGACTCAAAACGGTGTCCCAAAAGTGCTCTTTTGAGTTTAGGGAATAGTCGGAAGTCGTACGGTGTGAATACGGTGGTTGTGAAACGATATGGATTTTATTTTTGGCGAAAGAGTCACGAAGAATCAATGCAGTGTGAGCTGGCGCATTCAGTGTTTTCGGTACCAATCGAGATTTGACTCGTTTGAGGCCCAAAAGGGAATTGACCGATCCTTTTGAAATTCCAACATTATCAGCAAGGTCTCTAATTGTAAATCGATGGTTTGCAAGCACCAAATCTTTAATTGTTTGGACGTGAGTTTCGTCGGTTGAGGTTGATGGTCGACCAAAGGGTTTTTCTTTTCCACGAGTTCTCTGCCTTCTTTGAACTGTTTATACCACTTCTAAACATTTCTTTCCGATATAGGAATGCTCATCAAATGCCTTCTGCAACATTCTATACGTTTTCGCAAACAAAATTTAATGCAAGTTCTTTGCTCAATTAATTCAGACATTTCAAAAATCACCGGAATCAGTTTTAGCGAAAGCCAAGCGTAACTCAAATACTAATGAATAATGTGACGTCAAATGTCAAGGACAGTGCCAGCAACCTAAAAAAGACAAATGAAATTCCGTAAGCCTCGGGAATTTTAAACTGAAAATTGATCTTACTCTTTGGACACAGGCAATTTACAAATTTAATTACAGTTATATTATTTTTTTTCCTGTGGACCCCCTCCCCCCTATAATTCGATAATAATAATACTCTCTCACTCCTAGAATTTTTTATTTTTATTATCAATATTAGTTTCGATCTTTACACACAAAATAAACAATTTCTGAGAGTAAACAAATAATTCAGAATGAAGAAGAATTGAAGCATTCATTAACTTAGAAATGAGTAGCAAAAGGAAATATAGAACGCAACATTTATTATAAAAAAAAAAATAAATAAAAATAAAAAACTAGATTAAATTAAGAATATTACTCCTGATTTTTGTTTTTAGTGATTTTAGATGGTTTTCACCAATATAAATATATAATCCTTAAACTCTGTAAACTTTTCGTCAGGAAGTACTTTTGACAGACAAAATTCAACGCAATTTTTCTTATTCTTTTCTGTAACAAATGATTTGATAGTGCTTGAAACTCGTTTTATGAATTTTCCTTTTAAAAATTTCGGAATATTGCAGATTTTAGAACTTTAATGGCGTAAGCTGCTGATCTTATGGTGCCTCTTCTGCTAACTTAAGAGTAATGTGTCTTAAGTTTTATAAGTTTCCTCAATAATCTCTACATTTACATCCACAGTTTTGTTTTTTCAAAGAATCGACTTTAGCATAAGAATCACATTGACAATTAATTTCGGAAGCGCGTTTTTAAATTTCATGATATGGCCATTATGTTGTAATTAAATTGTTTTGCAGCTAAAGTTCATTTGCAGTTGCAAAGTTGCAGCCTTTGTGCAAATATTCTTTTAATGCATCAGGAACTGGATAATTGCATAAAGTCTATTTATTAAAAAAAGGTAAAGAGCAAAAAAGATGCTATATGTTTGACATAATTAATAAAAATTGCGATTTTTACTCCCTGGAGCAAATTTCAAAAAAGAACCTATTGACAAAAAACAGTATAACAGGGTTAGTATGATGGTTAATATGGAGTATGTCTCCCGGACGATGCAATACAGGCCTTACAACGCCTAGGCATGCTGAGTATCAGATTATGAATCTGATCTTGGAGAATATTACGCCACTCCTCAAGCAATGCCATCCGAAGTTCCGGTTGACGGGCTGCAATTCGTCGGCCAAGCATATCCCACACATGCGCTATTGGATTCAAGTCCGATGAGTATGCTGGCCAATCCATATGGGTGATATCCTCCAATTGAAGGCATTCGTCTACAATGTTTGCACGGTGAGGACGGACGTTGTTATCCATAAACAGAAATTCAGCACCCATGGCGCCCCGAAACAAACGTACATGTTGTTTCAGAATGACATCCCGATAGATGTGGCCTGTCATCGTTACACTTTGAACATGCAGGTCAGTTCTAGAACCAAGAATAATTCCTCCCCAAACGAGCCATCCTGCACCACCGTAACGGTGTCGTTCAAAGGTGTTCTCTTGGTGGTAACGGGTACCTGTCGCTCTCCATATGAAAGTCCGGCGAGAATCAGACTGCAAACTAAACCTGGACTCGTCGGAAAACATCACACCAGACCACTGTTGCGGTGTCTACAATGCATGCTGTCTACTCCAGGTTAATCGCCGGCGACAGTGAGTTGCGTTAAGTGGAACACATCTGACAGGCCTACGAGCATATAGACCAATGTGCCCTAAGCGTCTGTACACGGTCTGCCTTTAAACTGTCGTACCGGTAGCTGAAGAGAGCTGACGAGACAGGTCTGATGCTGTGCTCCGTCTGTTTCTTTTGGCAGTAACTGCTAAATACCGGTCCTCATTCGGCGTTGTAACTCGGGGGTGACCTGTGCTGTAACATCTACTCACATTACCATCATCTTGGAATCGTTGCCAAAGCCTGGAGATGACACTCTGGGCGATTCCAAGTTCCTCGGATACTTCCAGCTGGGTACGTCCACATTCCAGCGTCCGATAATTCTACCACGTAAAAAACATCCAAATGCTTCCTTTGTGCCATAACTATGCGGTTATTGCACTGAAAGGCTTTTAAAGCGCTTGTGAACAATTTTACTTCTTTGCACCATTCCTTATATACCCCTCTCTTACACTCGCGTCATTGTGACGTACTATCCACGCCATCTGGTGGTTTCCTGTAATTTGCATATTCTTCTTCAAGATGTTTGTGATAATTCTACAGGAGAAATTTTTATTTTAGAGTTCAATTTCTGTGTGATTCTGAATTATCCTTAATTTATGGACATGAGTGTAATTCTAAACTCCGTAGATTTGTTTTGACTTCATCTGTATTGTACCATGTCTACAAAACTCCTGAAACAGTTAAACATATATGTAGAACCAAGGAACAAATTATAAAGTGCTTTCGGATATTATTCGGAATTATTGTTCAATTTCTACGAAACGTCACGTAACACTGTTAGCTATGGGGTACCCCACTTTTTTCTTTCTGGGGATTATTATTTCTTATTTATTTTTATTTCAAGTACTAGTTGTACTTCATATGTTCAAATCATCGATCAACTGTTAAAATACTATGGTCTATTTGATCTGCAGTTTTATCCATTACTTTCTTTTTCATATTTATCCATCTTACTTATTTTCTTTTGGTTGCCGGAATGTATGTGCAACGATTCATTTATTTTAAAATTGAATTTTTAATTCCTCATAGACAATGAAATCAAGAATTTCGAGTTTTAGAGTAGTTCCTTTATAAAGGTTTCTTTTTCATTTTTGTCGAATTCTGTAATATTTTGGATAAATTGAGATAAAGTAGCATCAGCTAGTATAAATCTCAAAGCACCTTGTCAAGTTAAGTAAAAAAAATTTTTTTTCAAAATTGAGTTTGTGACCTACCATAGGATGTCCTTTTAGAAATATAATCATGGAATCAAGAATTTCGAGTTTTGTAATATTTCCATTATAAATGTTCAATTTTTTGCCTGTGTTCAATTTTTTATCTCTTGCATTTTAACAGCATTTCGATAAGTTGAGATAAAACAGCATCAGCGAGCATAAATCTCAAAGTGAAGAGACGAGTCAAAAAATATATCTCGCTTTGATGTTAAAAAGCTGGATTTTCACCAGATACTAACTACTCAGATTAACCGTTTTATCCGAATTTATTTATTTTGTTCAAATTTGAGAAAAATCGTATTTTCTAAGCTTAATTAAACTTGAATAAATTAAATATAATTAAATTTAAAAAAGTTTTATATTTTGTTTAAGAAATGTGACCAATCTTCTAAATAGGACACTGGGTTAAAGAGGATGAAATTTGCATTTGCATGTTTTAGTGTTCTCTTCATTATTGAAAAGCAATTTCCGAGTACAAAGTTTTACTTTATCTGAACAACACTTTTTTATTCACATGAGAGTTCAATTTCAGTTGAATTTAGCTCTAATCTTTCTAGAAAGGCCCAAAGCAAGCCTGACAAAGTACTTTGTCGCATTTTCCACAGTATGTTTTAGGTTTACCTTTGCAGCCCTCTCTTTGATAACGGCAATTTTTTTTCCTCTTTAGTAGGAAATGTCCAACACCATATTTACAGATGTCTTCTTTTGCATTAGAAAGTGTAGAAGAAATCCTGGGTCTACCTTTCATTCAGATCACAGCCTTCTTAAGATAAACTGTTGTTGTAACTCTTCGGAACTCCTTCCAGTTTAGGGCATTACTTTTCTTGACAGCTGTATTTACCACTTCCATGTCCAATGTACGAATACAAAGTGGCCAGTACCACTTTTTCCTACAAATTTTAATTACTTATAGTCCAACCAATCAGTTGTGGTGATCCACACCACCCATGTCTGTAATAAGAATTTATCAAATTAGACATCTTTACGTTAATTTTATCTTTTTGTCCTTTTACCCGCCTGTTCACATGAAAAGAATGGTTCTAAAGGGCTGATATGTGTAGTAATTGTGACAGTATTATTACCACTCCATCGCACCAGGAAAATATCGGAATTCTTGTCAAATACAAAATCAGATGTTCCTATTTCTTTCTCCAGCACAGACATATATTCTTCTAAAGGTCACTCACGGCTTATCCGACTTTCTCGTATGTCCCATTCGCTCGATAACTCTGTTTACCAAGACTTATAAAAAAAATCAATGCTAGTAAAAAAGCAATCAAAATATAAAGTGTAGCTTGAATAATTTACAATATTCTCTGTCAGTTTAATTCCAGCCTGATTACCAAGAGGAGTATTTTTTCTTGAATCAGATTCCTTACCATCGCAGAAACAAAACATGAAACAACATCTTTCGCTTCCCCAGAAAGCACAAAGTTTATATTTGAAACTTTTTGGTTTGCCTCGGATAAATTGTTTCAGACTATTCCTACCATAGTATATGATAATTATTTCATCACTTCTTAGAAGTATTGAAAAGTGCCAGAACTTCATAAAATTATTATTTAGCATAGCAAACAAAGGTTTGACCTTGAAAAATCGATCCTGGAGATGCTGACTTACAGTTCCATTATCCAAAAAGTGTAAATAAGATTTGGAAACGGTTTTATGACATGACGTTTTTCACCAGGGCAATCTCCAGATCTTTAGCATCTGACTAATAGTTATGTTCATAAGTATTTGAATGATAACTAGTTAGAAACAAAATTCCTACAAAAACATGTATTTTGTTAGCAGTAGTGAAGAAATCGTGTTTGTTTTTTTCATCTGACGCTTATCACACAGTTTTAGGACTTTAGCATCGAGCGTCTCCGTCTGACCGCGCAAAGCAACCCACGTTATCTCTGGCTGCGAGTGACAGTTGGAATTAAATGGAGTCCCTTTGATGAGCTGAAAAAACCCACTCTTGCCGAAGTGAGATTGATGCACATGATTTTCTGTCAGACCACTTTTTAATACGTTTGCGAAATAAATTCGTCCCTCCTGTACTCTCATCTGGACGGGGCTTAAGAAACATACCATTTGCAAATCACATTGGGGTAGCTAAATGGCCAATCATCTCCATGATTTCAAAAGTACGATTCCGCAAAACTAGTAGAGCGATTTTGATGTCCAAGTCGCCATTCTGTTGCACAACTCCTTAGAATTTGTGAATGTTAATTATCACGGTTAAATGAGTTTCTTTTTTAAAATTTCTTTTCGGTAATAATAGTTGTGTTTAACTTATGCAACTAATATTTCATCTTTCTCTGTCTATATATATATAGCGAGAGGGAGAGAACAAATTCCATAAGAATGCACATTAAAAAAAAACATTACTACTGTGCCCAAAAAGTAAGAATGATTCCAGGGGCTTATGGAATTTCATTTTTTTTTCTTTTTTAGGTTAATGGCCCTATCCTTGACATCTGTGTGAAATTTGACGTCAAAATATTCATTAGTGTTTGAGTTACGCTTGGCTTTGTAAAAGGCTAAAACTGATTCCGGCGATTTCTAAAATGTCTGAATTAATTGAGCAAAGAACTTGCATTAAATTTTGTTTGCGGAACGTATAGAAAGTTGCAAAAGGCATTCGATGAGTATTCCTATATCGGAAAGAAATGCTTAGAAGTGGTATAAACAGTTCAAAGAAGGCAGAGAACGCGTTGAAGACGGAGAGCCCTCTGGTCGAACATCAACCTCAATCGTCGAATCTCACGTCAAAAAATGAAAGATTTGGTGCTTGCAAACCGTCGATTTACGATTAGAGACTTTGCTGATAATGTTGGAATTTCAAAGGGTCAATTCCATTTTGGGCCTCAAACGCGTCAAATCTCGATTGATACCGAAAACACTGAATGCGCCATCTCCCATTGCATTGATTCTTTGTGACTTTTTCGCCAAAAATGAAATCCATATCGTTCCACAACCACCGTATTCACACCGAGCGACTTCTGGCTATACCCTAAACTCAAAAGACTACTCCGGTGATACCATTTTGAGTCGATTGAAGAGATTCAAAGTGAATCGCCGCTCGCTTTGAAGGCCATCCCTGCCGATAATTTTTTAGCATGCATTGAGGATTGGAAAAAAAAATTGGCATAATTGCATTATGTCCGGAGAGGATTACTTTGAAGGCGATGAAATAAATTTGGAAGAATAAATAAAGATTTTTTGAAAAAAATAATAATTGTCATTCTTTTTGGGCAAAGTAGTCCGTTGTTGGTTTTTAATTAATAATATTCGTCTATCATTGATATTTTCCTTCACATATTTTTTATTAAAATGTATCCTTTTATTAGTGAAATTTTGTTTCGGATATTTTATTATTAATTACTTTATTTATAAATATTTTTTATTACACAAACTGGAACTTATTGAATATTTTTTACTTGATAAAAGAGAATTTTTATATAACGAAAACTACACGCTTTCACTTTTTCGCTATCAGGCGTAATATGCCACTGCGCATGTGCTTATCTGAAGTCTCCGATTTACCTCGAAGCTTAAAAAAGAGTTTTTGTATAGCATATCCGCTTTCAATTATGGCAATTTTGAAACCGCTGCAATACTACACCATGAATGCGAGGTTTGGTTTGTCGCTCTACGGTCATCTTGTGTACACTTTGGGCTAAACAGACCGGGACCTACAGTTTAACGTGGATTCCGAACCACTAACAAACATCCATGCCACCGCCAGGATTCGACACGAATGCGAGGAGCTGAATGATGTTATAGAATTGCAAATAACTAGTTCCTGATGGAAGGATATTCAAGATCTAATAAATATAGAAGATTAGACTTTAATCGTATGTCAGAGGAAATTAATTTCCTTCGATTATATGATTTCAATAAAAAAAAAAAAATTAAAATAACTGCCAGATGTGTCTCATATATATGATTGTGTTCCACGGCTTGCTAATAGCTATTCATCTTTTCATGACAATCAAACAGCTCTACATTTTTCCATTATATCATCAATTATTCGCACATTTTAATAATTTTTAAAATCTCTTTTTAAATAAAATAGATATATATATTTTTAATTCAATTTGCTTCAAAATTCTATAATAGCAATAGTATGTACATAATTTCTACTATTTTCAAAACTCTTTTAAGAATGATTCTTTTTTCTCCTAAGAATTTCAAATATTATTAATTTAAGAAAAATAAAATAAGAATTTTTTTAAGAATAAGAATGAAGTGTTAGAAGAAATAAAATATAAATTTTTTTTCCAAAAATTCAAAAGAATAAAAGCAACATTTTTGAATCATATCATCAATTATTCGCACATTTTAATAATTTTTAAAATCTCTTTTTAAGTAAAATAGATATATATATTTTAAATTCAATTTGCTTCAAAATTCTATAATAACAATAGTATGTACATCATTTCTACTATTTTCAAGATTCTGTTAAGAATGATTCTTTTTTCTCCTAAGAATTTCAAATATTATTAATTTAAGAACAATAAAATAAGAATTTTTTTCAGAATAAGAATGAAATGTTAGAAGAAATAAAATATAATTTTTTTTTCAAAAAAAAAAGAATAAAAGCAAAATATTTCTAATTGTAATTGCTTTGTTCTGAGTAAGGCTGTGTGTGTTAATGTAACATCTTTTTAATTCTATCCCAGATATTGTGGAAGAAGATGTATAACTTTACAATTAAATGTATGTAATGTTTAAAATATTTGACAATGTCATATATGTTTACTTTAATTATTAAAATTCTGATAATTACTTGTTTTTAATTTTGAAAAATTCTCTACTACTTTTATACTATAGATATTTTCAATTTATCAATCTGTGTTTGTTGATACTTCAATTCTTTTTTATTCCTATTTTTGCAATTCAGGAAACTATTTAAAATTAATAGTCTGTACTTGTTAAGATGCTGCATGACTTTAGCTTCAGAAGTATGTATGCTAATATATACATAACAATGTCATATGTTTATTTTAATAATGAAAGTTCTAACATCTAACTATTTTTAATTTTGATAACTTCTATTTTTCTTTCATGTTAATTAAAATGCTACTATAGAAATATTTTCCATTTATTAATCTGCCTCTGTTGATATTTTATTTTTTTACTCCTATTTCATATTCAGGGGATAAAAATAACCTGCAAATTATACTTGTTATTATAAAAAAATTAGCATTTTTTAATTATGAAATATTTTAAAATACACAATGTATAAAATATTTATCAGTTTTGTGCCCTCGTGCTTAGATAAGGTTGTAGTAGTATAGATTTATGTATTTGATTACATCTTTTTAATAATTTGAATCATGTTTTGTAATAAATTGAAAGTGTAACATACTAAACTTACTGTAAAATAACTTCTTAATAAAATTATTTGCTTACTTTGAAGATTATTGTTAAGAAAACTACATTACAAGAACATTATTTTATTTTACATTTATTTTCATTTTTATATTTGTTTTCCTTTTCTATACATTTCAACTTACTGTTTTATTTCTCGTAATTTTTCTTTTTTTTAATCAGGATTTTTTGATGAAAAAGCTAGAAATTGTTATTATATAAAATCTTTGTTATTTGCAATGGTGGTAATAAAAACTTTAATAATAAGTAAATAAATTATTGCAATTCCTGGCATGCTTCATGAGATTTATTAATATTTTTTGATATTGATGTGTTTATTCAAATAAAATATTGTTGTTTTTATTGTTAGAATTTTGTGCTTGATATCCTTTAATTATAACTTTTATTTAACATTTCATTTTTCTTGCATACTGAACAGATAATTTTAAACTATTTCTAAAAATTTTACATGTTATTGTTGTTAGATTCCATTTCATTACTTTTCTACACTATTATTATCCAATTAAGTATGATTTAAAACTCAAGTTTAAGCATTTCTCTAATTATGCTATGTTGACGAAACTTGTAACTATAACTATTTTGTTGATTATTTTTATAAATTTGCAGTGACAAAATATTATTTGCAGAAGTTTGATTCTCGAAAACACTTATTTTTTCATTTATTTCAAAATCTAAAGAAAACAGTAATAATAATAAATAAAGTACATTTGTCACATTTAAAATGTTTTAAGATATCTTTTTTTGAGTGGGTTTAATTTTATTTGGATGATTTTGTTTTAGAAAAATATGGCATATTCTAATGTCATAAGGGTTTTTGAATTGTGTGAACATACAAGTATAAGAGATTTAACATAAATGTAGATTTTTATTTACTCACTTTAAATATTTATTTTTGTCATTTATTAAAATTTCAAATGTATGATGGTGTGCTAATTTTTAATTCTCCTTTAAAAATTAACAATAGTTATTATTTCAAATGCAATAATTTATTAAAGAATAGCAGAAATCTTTTCTCTGTCATCCTTATATATTTTAATTAAAATTATCATTTTTTTTCACTTTAGTATATTAAATGAGAATTAATATTTACATAACTAATTCTAATATTTTTTTCTCTTTCAGATTGAATTTTTATCAAATGTGCATTTATGAAGAAGGCAATGATTTGGTGTCTGATTTTAACAATGAATTGATTGACTGAACTTCAAATTACCAATTTTAGTATACGTAAAAGTTTCATTTTAAATATTTTTCAAAAATTGAGATACTTTCTCATAGATAAATAAGTTTCAACTTAGTTATAAAAAAGAGTCAAGAAATAATTTTAGTGCAAGTATTAAATTTTCTTGGAAGCAAATATGGATGTGGGCAACCTTTATGATAAAAGTTCTACAAAAGCAAGTCTTCTTAGTAAGCATCTTCCCATTCACAATGTCGAACAGCTTCATACGTGCAATACATGTGGCAAAAATTGTTCTAATATCTATAGTTTAAAACGACATGCTGAAGTTCATTTAAATGATAAACCGTATGTTTGTGAAACATGTGGTAAAGCCTTTTCAAGGAAACAGAGTTTAAAAAAGCATTACGTTACCCATTCAAAAGAAAAACCTTATAAATGTGACCAGTGCAATAAAGCTTTTTTATGGAAAGACTATTTAAAAGTTCACATTCGTGTACACACAAAGGAAAAACCTTATAGTTGCGAAATGTGTGGTAAATTATTTTCTACTAATGGTAATTTAAAAAGACACTTTCGAGTGCATACAGAGGAGAAACCTCATAGCTGCGAAATGTGTGGTAAATCATTTTCTAGAAGCACCTCCTTAAAGAATCATTATAGAATTCATTCAGGTGAAAAACCATAATCATGTGAAACCTGTAATAAACATTTTTCTCGGAAAGATCAATTAGAAAACCATCATGATATTCATAATGTTGGAAAACTCTATGTTTGTGAAATTTGAAAGTCTAAAAAAGGTTTAAATTATCATTGCAAATGTTCACACTCAGGGTAAAGCATGATTTTTCTTACACAGAATTTTGTTGTGATAGATGTCTTATAATTATGTGTTAACACAGTACAAAATCAAATGATTTTTAAAAGTAAGAAAAACTTGTGCACATATTTTTTATATTCTATAAATTCAAATTCAATGTAAGTCCATTTTAGTTTTTAAATTTGTATCTTTCTGATATCACAGTTGGAAAGGAAATTTCTGATTGGATTATTTTCTAATGCAGTTATTAACACTACAAGATCTTCAATATGATATTGGATGTAAATAAATTACCCGGTGCTTTAAACTGCTTTACTATATGATATACAGCAGACATGATTGAAATTTGAAGGCAAACAAATTAAGTCTAAAATCTAATAATATTATTTGTTATTGACTTTTTAATAGTATTTTAGATATTAACTATAATGAACATAAACTGTTTCTGTATTATTCATGGCTGAAAGTAAAACTTGAAATGTCAATTTAATTATATATTTTAATAAGCAATATATTGTATAAAAGAATTGTATGTGCATCAATAATATTTTAAACTTGTATTTTAGTGTTTAAATTGAACAGTATATGACTTGTTTAATTTATTAAGTTAAACAAGTTATATATACTGTTATTATATCCAAGTTATATAATGTTAATAAATTGTTTAAGTATTAGCACTCTATTGTTGGATGTTTTATTATCTAAATGAGTTGTAACATTTGTGATCTCTCAAGATTTACAAAAAACAGAAGCATTCTCAAATTGGCAAAAAAAAAAAAAAAAAAAATGCTTTTAAGCATTGCACATCTGTCAATTATTAAATGATATTTTACTAAGTCTTTTAACATTAATTTGTTCTAATTACCATCAACTTATTTAGTGAAATATCAATTAATAACTTTGGAGTTGAACTGTGACAGTTTTAATTAAATAGTTAAATTATTTCCTTTTAATATCTTTAAAATCAAAATTTGATACACAAATTTCATGAATTTTTGTGCAAAAATATAACCCCTTTTGAAAGCACTTAATATAATTTATCAATATTTTCCATTACAAATGACTATAAATATATAAAAAATTCAAAGGGTTAACTAAATTGCCTGTAATTTTATTTGGAGATTATTTTGAAACTACACATTTTATTATAATTCTCAGTTATTGTAAAAGTTCATTCATATTAAGAATTAATATTTGCAAAAAATGTGAACAAAATTAAAGTGTTAGAATTTCAAATTTATGCAAGAAATCTGCAGGGAAAGTAATTTAATTGTTTATTTTTCAAAGCACATTCAAAAGAGAGAAGCTTCAAAACAGAACACTTTCTAGACCACATAAAAGTGTTATGGCATTCTCGTCAATTGAAGTCGAGCATAGAAAGATGCAAAGTTCCTCTTTCTTTTTCTATGATATTAGAACAAGGGTATACTGACAGCAATTCACAATTGCTTTTCGAAGAGGCTGCATAAATCAACTTACTTTTAAAAAAATCATGGGATCAGTAATTTTTGAGACCTTCAGATTTTGATGAAAAATTAAAACATTGAATAAGAACTGTAGTTTAACTAAAGTAATTATTTAAACATTAGAAAAATGCTTTATTCTCAATATTGTCTTATTTATTGCAAACTTCAAGATTAGCTCTTTTTAAACATATGAGAATCTGTAAGTGTACCTCAATCTACGATATTTTTTATTTTAAAAAAATGAGTCTTAACGGTTTTACAAAAAAAAAAAAAAAAAAAAAGCATGGGACCATTTTTTACCCCATGATCTTTTAGAAATACAAAAACATATTACATTTTAAATTTGATTTAAAATGCATGCAGATGTGAATAAATAGATCTGAATATTAAAATCCTGTTATATAAAAACTATTTGACTATTCATATTTAGGGTTGGCTTCTACAAAAATCAAACAAAATCTTTGAAACACATTAGACCAATAAATTTATATTTTTTTTATAATATCACATTATATTTTTATATTTTGAATGGTCATAGAGCTAAATTATAAAATTATACTGTATAAATTGAATTTAACACCATTTCGTACTAACTATTGAAAAAAAAATAGTTTACATTTTCGACAAGACAAAAATGTCACAGTAAATTGAACTTGGACAGTGGAATTGAAATAAAACCCAAGCAGCGAACATTTTTCATTAACACTTAACATTAATGGATATTTTAATTCACAAATATTTCTTCTGCAGCTACATTTCATTCTTTCTATTAAACTGATTTTTTTACAAATACTTTTTTTTTAGCAACTTTCCTCCTTTAATTTGATAATTCAGTTTACAAAATATGTTCAAGTGTTTTCATTGCACATATTTCTTTTCTAAACAATATTATTGACTGCTGTTATGAGATTCTATATGAATTTCGTTTCATTTGATTGTTCTTCACTCAATTAAAAAAAAATTGAACTACGACAAAATATTAATTGCTATTTAGCTGTATAAAATATACCGGGAAAAAATTTGAATGAATGATGATGAATGAAGTGGTATATGGGGATGTGAAGCAACAAGGACTATAATCCCCTAATCACTATATATATGAACAGTTAGTTCTTCCTTATTTTTAATATGTCACTCTCCACAACGCTCTACGATCGTGTTAGACCGGGACCTACGGTTTAAAGTGGATTCCGAACCACTACAACATCCATAGCACCGCCGGGACTCGAACCCTAAACCTGTGGTACCGAGCGCCAGAGCGCTAACCACTCGGCCGTGCAGGCCCCGAAAAAATTTGATTACAAACAAAAAATGTTATGATAACAATTAATTTCATGTTGCCAATACCAAAAAAGGTAATACTGACAGAATAAAGATACAATTCAATACAAATGTACAAAACAAACTAGAACCATGAAATTGCTCATAACATCCACCCACTTTCTGATTTTCAAATGGTAAATAAAAATCAAAACATATTCTTGCCAAATTAATTCTTAATACTGAAAATACAAATACTGTTAAAATACAAAATTATAATAGCAATTAATAACATAGAAATTTAGAAACTAAAGCCAACAATATTACACAATGGAAAGGAAAAACAAGATATAACGTGAAGATCTTACAATTGTTCTACCAAATCTGGTTTTACTATCTTATCAGACTTTTTAAAGTCAATGCTTGTATTTGCGTTCTCAGAAATCAGTTCATTTTTTTGGTAAAGCGCCTTTTTTAAGAAGGTTATCGAGAAGATTAGATTGTTTGTTCAGACCTGGACAAGTCTACATTAACCATTACATCAGCCATAAAACATGTTTAATTTCAGAGCACATAAATTGTCCTTTTAGCAAAAACTAGTGAAGGGTTGAATTCATATAAATAATACGAATGATTACATCAGTACGAAAGGATACGAACTATTCATTTTAAAATGATTTGTATCCAGTAACTTTGATACGATAGCAACCTGTTTTAAGCTCTGCCGCACAGGATAGTAATAATACTCTGTGTAATAATAGTATTAAAAGTATTAAAGAAAAAAAAAAATTTACTTTTTTGTCATCATTGTTGAATAAAGATGTCGAGTGCCTGAACGCGAAGCGTTCATCTACTCAATGGTATGTAAAGGCAGTAGGAAAGAAAAGTCATGATAAATAGATAATAGAAATCGTATGATTTGAGAGAAAAAAAAAAAAGAAGAAAGTAAGGAAAATGTAAATCATCGGTGATGGAAACGTAACAAGAAATTTGTGATCAGTAAATATGCGTTGAAGTAAAATATCTAAAAAGCGATAAGTGAGCAGGAAATTATCGTGGTTTGAGGCTTCGATTCCATTTAGAAGTAGAGAAAGGATACTTGTATTTTCCATTCAATTGCGTAAATATAGTTTGTGCCTTGATGAGAGGGTTTTCGTGAGTAGCAATGGTATTGAAGAAATTTCTAGAAAGTTTAGTAATATAGTTGTCAATAGAATCAATTTTTAAATCTTGATGAATTGTAGAGTTGCGGACAAACCAGGGTGCACCAGTGATAATAAGAAGAACTTTGTTTTGAATAATTTGTACAGATTTCTTGTTAGATTGTGCAGCTAGACCCCAGATTGGGGCAGCATAGGTAAGGATAGGCCTAAGAACTTGTTTGTAGAGAAGAAGTTTGTTTGACAAAGTTAATTTAGAAAATTTATTAATGAGTGGTAGAGTGAGATAAAATTTTTTCCAACATTTTTCTTTGATTTTTTGAATATGAGCTCGAAACGTAAGTTTATTGTCTATAATTAAGCCAAGATATTTAATATTAGTTGCCCATTCAATTTGTTGATCAAAAAGGGAGAGATTAATATAGGGTTGTCTGGCGTGTCCTTTTCGGAAAATGATAGCTTGAGATTTAGAGACATTAATTGCGATGCGCCATTTAGTTAGCCAATCCTCTAGTATATTCAGAAAATTTTGAAGAGTATTGATGACATAAAGAATAGAAGCACCTTGGGCAAGAGCAGCAGAATCGTCAGCAAATAAGCAAGTGGAAATGTTAGTGCACTGAGGAAAGTCGTAGGTAAAGATATTGTAGAGAATAGGACTTAGCACGCTTCCTTGAGGTGTACCAGCACAAATACGACCGATTTTGGAGAATTCATTATGAAGTCGAACTTGAAAGGTTCTATTTTTAAGATAATTTGTAATGATAAGTGTGATCCAAGTTGGAAATTGAAGTTTGATCATTTTGTAGATCAGTCCATTGTGCCACAATCGATCGAAAGCTTTTTTGACATCTAGAAAGACACCTCCTGTAAAAAATTTATAGTTATATCCTTCAGTGATGATATTGGTGACACGTAGAAGTTGATGACAAGTTGAGTGATGTTGACGGAATCCAAATTGTTCTGCTGGAATTATAGAATTTTTATCGCAAAAAGAAGTAATATGTTTCACTAAGAGTTTTTCGTAAAGTTTTCCTACACAGCTAAGGAGACTGATGGGCCGATAATTTTGAGGAAATTTCTTATCTTGGCCAGGTTAAGGGAACATGATGATATTTGCTTTTTTCCAGATAGGAGGGAAGTAGTGATATTTAGTACAGCTGTTGTAGATTTTTGCAAGATGAGTAATGGCATTAAGGGGGAGACACATTAAGGCTTTATTTGGAATGTTGTGAGGTCCAGAAGATTTCCGAATGTTGAGATTCTTGATTAAGTTAATTATGTCAGATGGAGAAAAAAAAATATTGTTATGATAATTTTGATGATCGGCTAGAAAGGAAGTTACTGTATCTTCAACATGCTCAATTTGTGAGTAATCGCAAGGTTCAGTGTTTTCTTGAAAGGAGAGTTCAAGGTTTTCAGCAAAAGAGTTCGCTTTATCAGAAGATGAGAATATAAGACCTGAGGATCCAACCAGTGGAGGAATTTTGGGATATTTTTTGGTAAAATGTTTGTTAATTTTGAAGAGAGAATTATCTTCTGGATTTAGGCCTAATAAAAATTCATTCCATCTGTCATTTTTTAATTTGTGAATCATTTGCTTTATTTCTTTTTGAAGCTTGTTGACGGATTGCTTGAACGGAGGAAACCTGGTATCTTGCCATAATTTTCGAATTCTATTTTTTTCCGCAATTTTAGAGGTGATTTCAGTCGGAAGTTTTTGGTGTGGTGTACTGAGTTCCTTAGATTTGCTAGCAAGGTTGATAGCAGAAGTAACGGCATAGTTAAATTTATCAATTATTTTGTCAATATCTTGAATATTGGAGATGACTGGATTACCAGGAATGCTTTGAGAGAGAATTTTAGTAAAAATATTCCAATTGGTAGTTGTGATTATGCTGTTGAGGAAGGGCGTAAATGAATTATGAGAGACTTCAACTATCACAGGGTGATGATCACTGGAAAGATCGTTGATAGAAGAAGCAGGTCCGGCGTTTAAATTTTTAAGAAGTGCGATGTCAAGAATACTATTGCAAGGATTGTGAAGGCAGAAATATGTGGGATCATTAGGAGCAATAACATTGAATGCATTAAGATTTGTCCAATCGAAGAGAATAGAACCATTTATGTTGCTGCGTCCATTATTCCATGCAGGATGCTTGGAATTGAAGTCACCAAGTAGAAGTACTTGTTGATTGGAGTTCCCTATTGTATCAAGTTCTTGTGTGAGGAATCTACCAATTGGAGGGCAATAAATGCTAGCAACAGTAATTTTTAGGTTATTCTTGAGATTAATAACGATAGCATACTTTTTTGTACCAGTACTACTCC
Organism: Caerostris darwini; assembly: GCA_021605075.1. Taxonomy (NCBI): domain Eukaryota; kingdom Metazoa; phylum Arthropoda; class Arachnida; order Araneae; family Araneidae; genus Caerostris; species Caerostris darwini. Next base: position 40,608 of record BPLQ01012272.1, read on the forward strand.
ATCATCAAATGATTCTTATTTCATGACTTTACGGGGTCACGAACGCAATCTTAACAACAGTGAACGAGTCTGAGCTGCCTATCGTTGTTGGCGTTGACATGCTACTACTGGCAACCATATATGCGCACGAATATGTTTTACATTGCGTTGTGATACATATCGTTCTCGTTCGAGGAAAGTGAATACTGTTACAGATTTTGTTTTAAAATTTTTTTTTATCCTTTTTGTCTTTTATTTATTTTGGTTTTTTCTATTTTCTTTTTTTCAAAATGGAAGAAAGTTTTTTAATTTTAACTTTGGGTCAGGCCACTGCATTTAAATGTAATTTAATTTTACTTATAATATATATATATATATATGTTTGTGTGTGTGTGTGTAGTTCGTGCAACTATATTATTATGCATGGTTACATATTAAATTTCATAGCTTTTTTAATGCCTATTTTAGAATTTTGGATTATTTATTTATTTATTTAAATACTAATAAAAAAAAAAATAATAATAATAATACAACTATCAAGGTAGACCTAGGACATATTTCCTAGTTTCAATATTTTAGGAAAAACAATCAATGTCAGGAACATAATGCTTGTTAGAATAATAATATTAATAATAAATCTTTAAAAGACCATTTTTTTTCATTGCGTTTTAGAAAATTTCCCGTTTATATAAATTTAAACCGAAATACTAGTTATAAAAAATTCTTAAATTATAAATGGAAGAACGTTTAAAACATATGTTTAATAGTAAAAAAAGTGATAAATAAGTATGTGAAACTCCAATCTAAAAATATGCTTATGAATAATAAATTTATCAAAAATTTTTCTGTTTTATTTATTTATTTTTTAAAATTTTTAAATTAAAAAAAAAGTCTTAATTATTGTCCTTGATATATATACAAATTTTCAGAAATCAACTATTGGCAGCACTGTCCTTTTGTTTAAAATGTAATTATTTTTTTCTGCAATTTATGTATTTTTTTTTTTTTACACATTTTAAAGATATTGATGACATCGTGTCCAACATATGCAGATTAAACATGAAACATGAAATTAAAGCCATTTATTTTTCATGGAGAAGGCTGAAAATTTCGCCTCTTAAGTGTGTAATTTTTAACTCATTTCGACAAGTAAAATAATGAAAAGTTGAGGCAAAGTATATGCTATGTAACTCGGGAAATTCAATTCACATACCTCCTTTTACATAAGTGGTATTTACTTTGTACAAAATTATGAAGTTTTAAAATTTATTATTAAAAATAAATTAAATGGGATGAAGCCGAACAAAGGCTCAAATGATTGTAAAAATTACGAAAATAATTAAAAGAAATCATTTATAGAATAAAATTTTTTTTCTGCAAAATAAATCCTTTGTTTATTGGGCAACGGGCGTACCGGTTACGGAGTTCCTTGGTGGTTTTAAGAACCACAATACCTCCACATCTTAAAATAATTAGAAAATTCGTACTAATGAATTTGCTTAAATTAGAGAGTAGTAATGAATAAAATAAAATAATTTAAAAATTAGGAAAAACATCTCTTGCTTGAGGACAATTAAAGCAAGAGATCGAAAAAGCTAAGCTATCGGTACAATTAAGAGTCCGTTGACGATGC
>BPLQ01012272.1:49095-63082 GCA_021605075.1 Caerostris darwini
TATATTTCAATGATTTTTATTGAAAGATAAAAGAAATTTTTTCAGTATAAATTTTATCTCTATTTCGTATTCCTATTCTTAATTTACATTCTTTTTTTTCCACAAAATCAACTAAAATAGACTCGTATTTATTGACCATTCAGGATGGAGGATATCTAGGTAATATTAAAATAATCAACAAAAGGAATTGATATCCATATTTTGTACATTTTCTTATTTGCTTTTGTGAGATTTAACTATAATTAGATTGTAGCGAGGGGTTCACGTCTGTGAAAATGATAAGTAAGAGCTTTTCCGTGGTGAAGCCGAGGGAGAATTCTTAGAGTGATTGAGGGAGAAACACGGTCTGGGACAGTGAGTTATGAATGTGTTTATGTTTTTCCGTTAAATAGAATTGATATTGTAGGAGAGGCACAGAATGTCTGGTGTATAAGTAAATATTATAATTGTAAATAAATTAGCGTAAATAGAGAGATTAGAGTGTTTCCCTCCACCAGACGCCTACAACACAGAACCTTCCTGGCACAACTAGTCGCTAGAAAGCGATAACCAGGGCCGGATTTTCCTATAGGCTAACTAGGTTTCAGCCTAGGGCCTCAAGATCAAGAGGGGCCAACATTCAAATTGTTAGCAAAATTAGAATTACACTATTCTAAAAACAGTAAATACTAAAACGCTGAATCGAAAATAAGGAGAAATTCTGCACGTATGACTAATAAACAAACATAAAAATGTATTTGTTAAGATCAACACGTTCGGCTCATTGCGTCTGTCTTCTTGTTTCTTTGTAAATGTTGTATGTTATGTTTGATTAGTTATTGTTACTATTACTATATAGGGTGCAGAGAATAAATGTCCAAATAAGTGTTTTCGATTTCTTTTTTGGGCCACATTTTTTATAAAAATCAGTACTAATCACAACATGTTTCCTTTAACATATTGATATATATCACAGTAATGATGTATTTTATTATCTTTCTTGTAATTTACAAACTTAAAAATGGGAGGTGAAAGGGCTTCTTAAGTGGAATAGCCTAGAGCCTCTTTTCATCTAAATCCGGCCCTGACGATAACACTTTCAAAGTTTATAATATGCACTATTACTGCATTTAGTTTAGGCTAATAATGATCTAGTTAAAACAGTGTTCTGTTATTGTTTCATACATCCGCAGCAATGCTGAATCTGCTATTAATTTTGCATTCTGGAAACGAAGGACTTCATATGATAACACGTTATTTGAAAACGTCTGAAATAATTGTTTAATATTAATATTATGTTATTTATTTTCAGCGTTCATATTACTTATTATTTTATTTTTTCATACTCTTTCTTATATGAAGGGAGAATGAAAACATCCCATTTGGGAGAGAAAAAAAAAAAAAAACGTTTGAATATTTTTTTTTAATTTGTTCAGTTTTATTTAACTTTTTATGTCATTGTAATTTGTTGATTTAATTGAGCTTTCAAAGCATATACTTATCTATTCACACAATGAAGTTTAATTTATGGCTTTCTGTTCTTATTTTATAATTTTTAATTTATTTATTTAAAAAATAAAAATAATAAGTAAGTGTTCATCTTGTTTAAGTTTTTACCTTGTTACTTTTCTTTTCTTTCATTTTTTTTTTTTTAAATAGTGGAAATGCTTTCAAACTTTTCGCCAACATATTAAGATTTAAAAAAAACTTAGTATGTTTCTTAATCGTGAATATTATGAAATTGAACTTTTCATAAAAAAAACTTTCTACAGAAATAATTACAATTTGATATTAAACACATGAATGTTAGAAATACATTTTTTGAAACAATTTTTTTCTAGAAAAAAAGCTCATATGGATCAATCGAAATCTTAAAAGCTCATTCCCACCGAGGAGTTGAACATTCACGCTGCAGGCAAGAAAATTTTTTCGACCCCTTCACAGCGAAACGTCAGAAATAGCATTACGGCTAGTGAAGTTCGTTCAACTCGAAGCGGTGATTTCAAACCGGTTTCAGGCGAACGTGGTGAGGTTAGTGATTGGTCAGCGCTTCACGCTTAAATGCCTCGGTGGGAACGAACCTTAAAGATTAGGTATGAATTCTTCTGGTTTCTTCTTTATATTTTCCCGCCTTTCCCCCCTCCCTATCTGAACTAGTCAGATTTCTCCGAAAAATTCTCACAACTACTCAGTGAACAACATCTATTTGAAGAACTACGAGGCAGATAAGGTTGTGGCTGAAATTCACGGAAAAAGTTGGAGGCGAAATTGAGTAAGCTGAAGGGAGAGAGCGGATTTTGGAGCATTCATTGTTCCTAATAGAAAGAAGTAGGGGAAAATGGATTGAATTTATTGGTTATATCAACAACATTTGTCATAAGGCGAAAAATAAATGATTCAAGTTTTTTAAACAAATAAATAAGATTAACAGTTTGTGAACATATACTACAAAATGTTTCTACAATAACTATTTCAAATAAATATATGAAATTTAAATTTATTTCAAATTTTATTAATATTTTACATTTGTAAATTATTCAGCACAATGCATAATTTTTTTTTTAATTTTTAAAAATTGCTGAATTTTTCTCCGCAACTAATATGTTTTATTTGTTTCTATTTTATTTTTTTCTTGTTACCTATACAAATTTTAAGATATTTTTATTCTTAATAAAAATTTACAAATTAGATGTAATCTGACATTAAAAGAATTAAAGCAATTCTTCATTTTCCATTTATTAACTCGAACTAAATTTCGTAAGCACATTTTTTTTTCCCACAGAAAACCTATCACTATGTTATATCTAGAAATAATAAAATTCTCAATAATAAGATTTGTTAAATAATATTTAAAACATATTTATGGCATGTATCCATTATTTACCTATACGTCATTACTGTTCATTCTCCTTATGCATGGCATGTTGGGTTTTATTGTGCAACAATTTATATTTTTTCACAAATTGGATACACATAATTTTAGATTTACACTCATGTCCATAAATTAAGGATAATTCAGAATCACACAGAAATTGAACTCTAAAATAAAAATTTCACCTGTAGAATTATCACACACATCTTGAAGAAGAATATGCAAATTACAGGAAACCACCAGATGGCGCGGATAGTACGTCACAATGACGAGAGTGCAAGAGAGGGGTCTATAAGGAATGGTGGCAAAGAAGTAAAATTGTTCACAAGCGCTTTAAAAGCCTTTCAGTGCAATAACCGCATAGTTATGGCATAAAGGAAGCATTTGGATGATTTTTTACGTGGTAGAATTGTCGGACGACTGGAATGTGGACGTACCCAGCTGGAAGTATCCGAGAAACTTGGAATCTCCCAGAGTGTCATCTCCCGGCTTTGGCAACGATTCCAAGATGATGGTAATGTGAGTAGATGTTACAGCATAGGTCGCCCCCGAGTTACAACGCCGAATGAGGACCGGTAATTAGCAGTTACTGCCAAAAGAAACAGACGGAGCACACCATCAGACCTGTCTCGTCAGCTCTCTTCAGCTACCGGTACGACAGTTTCAAGGCAGACCGTGTACAGACGCTTAGGGCACATTGGTCTATATGCTCGTAGGCCTGTCCGATGTGTTCCATTTACCGCAACTCACTGTCGCCTGCGATTAACCTAGAGTAGAGAGCATGCATTGTGGACACCGCAACAGTGGTCTGGTGTGATGTTTTCCGACGAGTCCAGATTTAGTTTGCAGTCTGATTCTCGCCGGACTTTCATATGGAGAGCGCCAGGTACCCGTTACCACCATGAGACTACCATTGAACGACACCGTTACGGTGGTGCAGGATGGCTCGTTTGGGGAGGAATTATTCTTGGTTCCAGAACTGACCTGCATGTTCAGAGTGTAACGATGACAGTCCACATCTATCGGGATGTCATTCTGGAACAACATGTACGTTTGTTTCGGGAAGCCATGGGAACTGAATTTCTGTTTATGGATGACAACGCCCGTCCTCACCGTGCAAACATTGTAGACGAATGCCTTCAATTGGAGGATATCACCCGTATGGATTGGCCAGCATACTCACCGGACTTGAATCCAATAGAGCATGTGTGGGATATGCTTGGCCGACGAATTGCAGCCCGTTAACCCCCTCCCACCTGTCAACCGGAACTTCGGAGGGCATTGCTTGATGAGTGGTGTAATATTCCCCAAGATCAGATTGATAATTTGATACTCAGCATGCCTAGGCGTTGTAAGGTCTGTATTGCATCGTCCGGGAGATATACTCCATATTAACCATCATACTAACAATGTTATACTGTTTTTTGTAAATAGGTTCTTTTTTGAAATTTGCTCCAGGGAGTAAAAATCGCAATTTTTATTAATGATGTCAAACATATAGCATCGTTTTTGCTCTTTACCTTTTGTTTAATAAATAGACTGTACAAATAAGTCAAATTTGTTTTGCTTCTGTCTCTTTCTTTGCCCGAACTTCATTATCCTTAATTTATGGACATGAGTGTAATTTTAAAACTAAAATACAAATAGAAATAACTTTTAGTAAACATATAAGCATTTTTTTCTTATTTAATCGAAACTCATATATGATTTGATACTTTTAAATTTTAAATGAATCTTTTATTTAGGGAAAGATTTAATATATTTTTTCTATTAAATAATTTAAAAATCATATTTTTATATGAAATCCATTAAATACTGGTACAATATTTCCATTAAAAATAAATAAATAATAATAATAAAACAACATTGTATTAAAGCTGTCTTTGAAAAAAAATGTGCTACACAGATAATAAACATTAAATAAAAGTGACTATAGCAACAGTGAGCTAAACATTTAATATAAGTGAAAAAAAAATTAACATTAATGGCAAAAAATTTAAAAAATTAATTTTTTAAAAGAAAAAAAAAAAAAAAGTAAAAAGAGCAATTTTCTAGATTTTTCTCGCGAGTTGGTGTCGGAATATCCTGTTTAAATATCACTGCCCTTGAAGAACAAAGACCCCAGTTTGAGAACCATTGGACATTATACGGCAACGATCCGAATTACTTTATTGATAGTTATTTTAAAATAGAGCCAATCCCATAAAATAGATACTACATTCTTGCAACAAAGGATGCTTGCTCAATAGATGGCAGCATGACAAAAAATCACCCACTTTCTCATCTCTGATGTTATTTAATTATTTTATTTTATTTTTCATGATTTACCTCACTCTATTAACCTTTTATTGGTTCAACCACACTATTTTTTTCTTTTTATATTTATAATTATTTTCTTTTATTATTTATGCATTTTTTGGGTTTTTCTTTTTTGTGCATCTTATCCTTATTTTTGTAATAATCAAGAAAATGTTTATTATCCTTATAAAATCATCTAAGTGTGATTTCGTGTTTTTCCCACCTTTGTTCGGATGTTTTTATTTTATATTTCTCTTTGTAACTTACCTTTTATTTTGAATAAAATTCGAATGCCCGCGCTGCTGCACCACAGCTCATACGCTATACTAGCGCTAATATGCTGGTTCTCTCCTGAATTCAAGTACTGTAAGTATATCTTAAAAAAAAAAATAATAATAAATAAATAAATAAAAAATAAAAAAAACTACATGTTCTTCTATAAATCTTTCCTAATTAATTTTCATTTTAGCAATTCACTCATTTGCCAGTAAACTGGGACCTAGCTGTCCCTTCTTCCCCACCCCTCGAATGACTCTGGAAGTCCCACCCCTTTTACTCGATATTGCGAGGTACAAGCAGTTGAGTTAATGCCCAGAGTGTATGATAAAAAGAGAAAATAAAATTAGGTGAATGTGCTGAAAAGTCAGAAATTAATGAAAATTCAATGATAATGGTGAAATATAAAGTCGATTCAGAGAAAATTAAAATTTAAAAATTAAAAATAAAAATAAAATGATTTGTAAATTTCAGAAGAAAATTAAGAAAAGTTAGGATATCCATTCCAATTAGAAGTTAAGAAAAGTTAAGGAGAAAACTTGCACGATTTTTTAATACGAAATTGTGATTCATACTGTTCAATTTCCTGGTATTTTTATACAATTCCAGGATATTAAAGAATTACCCCCAAGCTATATTTAAAAAAATCTCTGCAAGTGGAGGAATTTCGATCTCATTTTTTATTTACGAATTTCGCATGGAATTGATATAATTATATATACTAGATAAATATACCTTTTATATAGGGAAAAAATGCTTAAAATGAGTTAGATAACAAAATAATAAAGACTTAATGAAAAAAAAAAAAACAATTTCCAAACTTTATGCAGCTGCAAAATTAGACAGAAAAGTATGTGTGGCAAGATTCCAAATATGCAGATGTTTATAATTTCAATCGACTGCACATTGCTCTGTTGTTGACGAAATCGAAAATTAATAGCCAAAACAACATTGGGGTGAAGAAGTATTAGGCCTTATTAAAAGGAGTGCCTCAGATGTGTCAGCTATTTTTGATTTCAACAGCTTCTTATAAACAGTTCGTGGGAAACAGTGATGATAGATTTGTAGCTTTGTATATGAAGACAGTGATTATGCAATTGATTGAATAAATATGAATAATGAGGTAGCCTTTTCAATTTTATTTTTTCAAGCTTTTTGATAATTCAGCGAGTTATTTTTGTGCGAATCAGCCTAAGCTGCGATGTAAATGGCAAAATGATGGACTCAGAAATAACGTGACCATTTTTTTTTTCAAAGGACATTTACTCATTTAGATAATATGTGAATTCAAAAATCACATATTTATTCATAGTTTATAATGAAAATATATTATTAATGAAAATAACAGCAATGAACAAGTGTCTTATAATTTTCTGAAGAAAAAATTTACTTAAGTATTTTTGGTGTTGATTTCATATAAAAATTAAATTGTTAGTAGAATTCCTAAAAATTTATTTTGCTAATTAATATTCTTTTAAGAACTGAGACATTCAATTGTATCTTTTCACTCGTTCACAACTAATTCATAGGAAAAAAGACCCTTTCTACTGGAGCATTAGTGATGGGAAAACATATTCAGTAATTATACTGAAACTCAAATCCGTAATTACTAGTGATTTCGGTTTTCTTTCATAAGGTAATACACATGCTTATTCAAATTTTAAAATTATATGTATATATATATAGATATATATAATATTTATGAATATTATATATTTATTTATGATATATATAGATATATTATATAATTTTTTTAATTTTGAAAAATTATCTGTATTCAGTGTGTTCTTATTGCAAATTAGGAGGTAAGAACTTTTGCGAGTAGTTTGGATACAATTTCTTGATGTATGCTATTTCTTTATTTTCTAACAAACAGCAAAATCTTAACTCGATCAGTTATTTAGACATTAAATAACAGTGAATGTTTGTTTCAGAAATAATAAGCTAAAAACAATATCCCTTTCTAGAAATGCGCTCAACGAAGTAAGTGTGGCTGTTAATAAAAATAATAATAATAATAAAATCCATAATTGGATCATCATTATATATATGAATGGATATAACTGCCTAATATATATATATATATATGTGTGTGTGTGTGTGTGTGCGTGAGTGTATATATATAGGGGGATTCTTACACACGAAGTCTAAACGCCCTCGAGTCTCCTTATTTCTGAAAACAGCGACTGCAATCCAAAGATGTTGTCAGCGAATTGGAACCGAAAGCCCTCCTGCAGGCTATTTGTGCTTACTAATATTGGCCACGAATCGGCCATCAACATATATTCGTGAATAAACTTCTTCAGTCATGAATATTAAGAGATCGTTAAATTGAAACCATTTCACTATGCAATTTTATGTTTCGTTGATACAAAAATCTAACAAAATACAAAACACTTATTAAATAAATTTAATGTCAAGCATCAAATTCTTCATATTTTATTATATTATGGTATAGTAATTATTTTTCATTCTCTTGTTTATATTTAAAAAAAAAAAGTAAATGTGACATCCAATTTTCAAGGCTTTTGTGTGTGTATGTGTGTGAATACAAAATTTTAGTAATTAATAGTAAAATTATTCTGCCATTATTCTTCGCAAATAAGTATTGAATTGAATTAAATTAAATTTAACTAATCTCCAAACACCAATATATATATACAACATTTATTTGTTATGTTTAGTCAATTATATATCCATAACAACATTTATTATGGATAAGTAATTTAATTTAATTAATTTCCAAATAAGAAAAAATTTACACAGCATATTTTTTTGTTATGGATTAAGTAGTTGAATTTCAAAAGAAAAAAAATTTGAAATTATGTTTATAAATCAAACTCCGCATTATCAGACTGTTAATTAAATAAAAAAGGAAATGTGATATATTTTCTTTTGGATTTTCTATTATATTACTCACAAGGATGTGAAGCAACCTATTTTCAGAATTTGTAATGAAACATGAAATCTTTTAAATGGAAGTAAGCATTCAAAGCACTGAAATAAAATAAAGGAATATCTTGAACAACTTCTAAAATCGTCAAATACAGATAGCAATGTTTTGAGATGTAATTTATACAAATAGAGAATTACTCTCATATCTTCTGTACATAAATTTCTATCTAAAATGTTAAGATTAAAATCAATATACATGGAGCAATTTCGTTTTCCTTTAAAAAAGTAATATACGAATAATCCAATAAAACGAAGGGGTAACTGCACTTTTATTTTATGATAAAATTAATGCATCTGTAGTGAATGCGTCTAAATAAAAATGAATAAGTCTATACGAAAAATAAAAAAAGTACACTGCCTCGCAAATTATCGCATTGACGTAAGATGTATACATATTATTAAATAAAGTTATAAAACAAAATAATGGAAATTTTATTGCTTTGAAACAACTTAGCTTGAATTAATTAATTTACTTTTTAAATGCTTTTTTTATATCTATTGTGAAAAAACATTTGAATCCCTTAAACTGTATAATTAATTTTTAATGCAATAACCTTTTTAATACAGTGGCTTCCAAAATTATTTGTATACTTCAAAAATTGTAGAAAAAGTGCTATAGCCAGGAATTGAATTCTTATATAAAGTCAAATATTTTTTCATGTCATCTAATAAAACTCTGAATAAAACAGAATATTTATTTAAACATATTGAATCATTTTCTTTTTATAAAAATAGAAATGCAAAGGGGCATAGAAAGAACGCGCTACAAAAGCAATCGTATAGTATACCAAAATATTTTCTAAAACATTCATAAATAAAATTATCATCTGTGTTTTTGTTTTTATTCAATTCCTTCTATTAGCTCACACTCTCCCTATATATATCTTGTTCAAATTTTCACTCGTTAATAAAATACTTTTTATTCATATACTCAAGTTAAAATACATTTTTGTGAATTACAGTGAAAAAAAAAGTAGGAATTGACTTACAATTTTTTTTTTATATTACTTGTTTTTGTATTTTGGTGATGTATGAAAAATCGTTTGGCTATAATATTTGCTTGCTTACTTCGTTATATTGTAATATAGTTTAAAAAATGACTCGCAGTCGTAAGAAAACAATGACCAGCATTCGAAAATTAATATTTTTTTCACCATAGTAATGTTAAATCAATTAAGAATATTGCTAAATTACTAAATTTATCTCATTTTACAGTTCAGTATGGGATATAAATTAAAAGAAAATTGGATTGAAAGCAAGGTAAAAAAAAAAAGGTCGTCTGGCAAAGTTCACTCATCAATGATAGATAGTGACATGATACACGATCTATAGTTACAAAATTTGTAAAAAAATCCATGTTTGAGTGTTGTAAAATTTTCTACAGAATTTACTGAAACATTTTCTATTACAATTTTACTTAAAATTGAGCACCAAAGAGAGATTAGATTGCAGAATTACACGTGCATTCAGCCTTATGAAAATTTTTGCAAGTGTGAAAAATAAAAAACTTCCGATTTCCTTTATAAAATAAAAAACGGCTACGAAGAAAAATTATAAATAAATTAAAGCTTTGATAAATATGCCCGAAATGTCTTATATGCAGATGAAAGCAAATTTAAGAAATCTGGCTCCAATGGAGGCATAATTACATATCGAAAAAAAATAATAATAAAGGAATTTAATTGGAACTATAAAGCATGGGTATGTTGTGAGAGAGGAGGTGTACTTGTGTAGGGGTGTATATCATCAACAAGAATAGTTAATTCGATATTTATTGATGACATAATGAATCAATAAATATCTCTTTATTTAAATATCTTAATTGAAAATTAAAATTAAACAATCACTATTTATTTTTTACAAATTAAATCTATCAGACCAAAAATTTGGAATTTTATCAAGATAATGATCTTAATCACACGGCTCTCAACGTTCTATTCTATAATTGCCCACAAGTTCTGAAAACGCCACGTTAGTCGTCAAATTTAACAGAATAGAACACATATGAGAACTGGAGGTTAGAATATGAAGACACGACATTAAAACGAAAATCAAACTAAAAACATCAACGATCGAATAAGGGAGGACCTAAAAAAAAATTTAAAAAATGACGATGTTAACATAGTTCTGTTAACAAAAAACCAAAGAAATTACCAAAAAATTCTCATTCTGAATTATTTATTTTTATTAATAGATAGAGCTATATTTCATTGAAATTTGTAAATGTATAAACATTTTTGAGAGCTACTGTAAGTACAAATTTATAATTCACTTTAACATGCGAATTTCGAAATATGCAAGCTTGCTAGACCTTCGAACTAAATAATCTACTAAGAAAATACTATATAAAAACAATTAAATTAATTAAATAAATTTTTTTTTTATATTACAAATTATTTTTAGGAGTTAGTAGGGTTTCCTGGAGAAGGATTAAATCAGGGTTATAAGAATTAGTAAAATAAATTAGTTCAATAATTTTAAGCGTGATACCAAATGCATTCCATTAATAAATTTTTGTCCCGGCATCCTGAACAACCATTAGTCGTTGTGCTGACGATTTTCAGAGCATTCAATGATTGCTTGGAGTTTTTCAGTTGGGGAGTTGCATTTTAGCAATTTAGCTTTCATCCTGAGTATTAAATTTATTAGACAAGAATATAGCTAGATTATTTGCAGAAGAATTAAAATTAATGTCAGCAGAATGGCATTTCACCGGATTTACAAAATCAAAAGGGCTAATTATTTTAGCTGATCTTTTAATATTATCGGAGCAATTATGATAGCGCAGCAATTACGATAGTTACAGTTACTTATTGGATAAAATTCAAATTTTCTGACCTTTTGTAGAGTTTCTTTCTTTTAATCCTTACTACGGTCTTGCATTGGTGATTAAAACTTCCTCTTTATTCCTTTGCCCTTGTTACCTTTTTTTACTTTTAAAACGTACCAAAATTAGTGTCGAAATAATCGAAATCTCGAGAAAACTACCATGAATATTTTTATATCCATTTTCTATATAAACTACCATGAAAATTTAAATGAAGTGATTTATAAATTTAGGATGATAGGATTTAGGATTGCTTTAATTCAATGAATGTAAACTAAATATGATTGATTTTCTGTGGTCGGGCAACGCCAGATCATATTTCGCCAGCAATCGACGGGTCGCTGGTCAGTGAGGTAAGAGGGCCTTTCTTCTAGGACACTAACTAGCCCCAAATATTTTCTCTTCCTTCAAATATAATTCTCAGATAGAATGATTATAACTATGCAGGATCAGTGAGGTCTTTCTTTTAAATAGAGGGATTGTAGTTTTGTTTGAATAAGTAAATGCGACTGTTTCATTTCGCTGTTTTGCTTGATTATTTATTTAAAAAATCCTTCAATTAGGTTTTACGTATATTTGACGACTGTTAGTGATTGGTGAATTTTTCATGCTTCACGTTATTTTTTATGTGCTGTATTATTCAGAGACAGGCTGAATAATACAATAGCATAAAAAATAACGTCAATAAAAAAAAAAGAATAAATAAAACATACTAACTAATAATGCAACCACCTAATATTTTGCTTAAAAAATAATAATTTTATAAATTTATATTGCGATTTACCAATACAAATGGGCAGGCCGAATGGCAGTTTAAAGAACAAAGAAATTTCGAGATATTTCCTTGTCACCAAAAGGGCGATAAGGTGTTTTTGGTTGATAGTGAATAAGTAAGGAAACAGACAATGAGGTTTTTCCCTTTTCCCCATATCAATAAGCAGTCTTAAGCCATAACGATGAGTTGATGGGGAGAAAGAAAAGTATTTATAGGGAAGAATAATTCGTTGAATTTCAAATTTTTTTATTGTTAAATTTTAATGCCTCATAAGAAGAGAAAACTTTTCAATCAGATGCAAGATTAGAAGAAAGCAAATATGCTTCTTTGAACAGACGTGAATCTAAATTAAAGAGTTAATAAATTTTATTTTTTGCAGCCGTATAAAGTCAAGTTATATGTCCTAATCAATGAAATAAATTTAATTGAATTTTGAATGGGTAGACTGAGATTGATGGTTCATATAAAAAAGTCCATCAAAATTCGGACAAATTATCATCCTCGCATTGTAAAAACGAAGGACCAGATAGGAATAAATTTAACTTTCGAAAATGGCATTGCTTCTATTGTTTACGAATTGACCAAAATTATAAACCTGTAGTTTAAGAATTTTATTATTTGCGAAGATTTAGTAAATTTAACGTATCGAAATAATGGGAGGATATCGACTATTGGGATAGGTCGAACTCTATCTTAACCACAGTCCACGCCAATAGCGATAGGCGGCGACTGGGCTTTTGGCGTAGGGTTTGTGGTAACCATAGATGCATACGAATATGTTTTACGTCGCGTAGTAATACATTCCTTTCTGGTTCGTGGAATGTCAATATTGTTACATATATTGTTTAAGAAAAAAAAATTTTCTCCCTTTCGTCTTTTATATATTTTATCTTTTTCAAAATGGAGAAGTTTTTTTATTTTAACTTTGAGACAGGTCACTGCTTTTAAATATAATTTAATAATAAAATAATATATGTATATATATATATATCATGTCTGCCTACATTTGATTTAAAGACAGCAGATTTCGAGACAGGAGATGTTCTCTTTTTATAAAATAGTGATATCAGACCAACAATCTACACTCATATTAGACTGCGACATACGGTTTAAAGTGGATTCCAAACCATTACAAACATCCATGGCACCGCCGGGACTCGAACCCGAAACCTGTTGCACCGAGCGCCAGATAAATAAATATAGTTGCATTTATAACAATGTATCTACATAATTATGTATGGTTATATCTTAAATTGCATAAGTTTTATAATTTTTATTTTAGAATTTTAGATTTTATATTTATTTATTTTAATAATAATAATGAAAAGGATAATAAGTGTATAATTATCAAGGTTGATTTAGAACGTATTTCATATTTTCAATATTTCTGGAAAAACACGAGTTCTGGATGGTTTATTTTGTCTGCTCAGCAACCACTCACTTTTATTTTGATGCTGGAGAAACGTTGATTTACGTCAATTCCCATTCAAATATTATACCACGCATTCTTTATATATATATATAATTAATATAAACGGCAATAGATATAAAATAAGAGTAAGTTAAAGAATCAAAAAGAATTGAGGATTTAAAAATAAAGATATTTATTTGTAATGATAAATATATATATATATATATATATATAAAAATAGGAGGCTCCCACCATCAGATGGGGCTTTCAGTAATGGTACTTTAGGAGAAGAAATGAGGAGAATACAATGTATGTTGAGAACAGTACGCGGTCTTTTTCTATTTTTAATTTTTTTTAAAAATGCGATAACTGGGAAGAGATTTTATAAACCGAATTACGAGTGTGAGGAAGATTATTGTAGAAATTTTAAGTATGAATTGGCGAATGTTTGTGAGGTAAATGATAGCCTAATATCCTGATTCCTGAAATACCAAGGTGAGTTGGTAATCATCCAAAGGATTTTGTTTTCACGCCTTTGAAGGATTTCCAATTTACCTTTTGCTGCAGAGCCCCAAACTGGACTTGCATAATGTA
>BPLQ01012273.1:0-21994 GCA_021605075.1 Caerostris darwini
TTAATAACAAAAATAAAAGGTTTAAAGAAAACTTTAAAATATTATGAAAATAATAATTAAACATTTCTAACGAAACAACACAAATTGCAGTCAATTCTACTGCTTGAAAGGCATTATAAAACTATTGTAACTTAATTCATGTTTTTTTTTTTTTTTTTTTTTTTTTACAATTTTTTACAAAAAAAAAAAAAAAAAAAAAGGGAACAAGATGAAAACTATTTATTTGAAAGTAGTGAAATTTTACTGTATATGCTGAGCTAACAGACACTAACTAATATAGAAACATGTAAAGAAAATGTTTAATAAGTAATTACAATTTAGAGTACGAAAAGTTGCTGACAAAAAAATGGTTTGAGGTATCTTCGCCCATTACCAAAAATACACGTATTTAGCAGGAAACTGCTCCGATGAAGGTCGGGCGTTTAATGTAAATACCTTCCTAGCAAGCTCCATAATCGATTAAGTTGGGTTGCTGTTGTTTTTGACATATCCTCTGTGTCCTGTAGTGCGGGACGGGCATATCGTGAGTACTACTCAGGGATGGAGGGAAGGGGGCAGCTTCTGTTCTGATGGAGCACCCGTAAGTAGAAGTCTGACTTCAGCTCCGTGACGCTCTTACAGCCATAGGAGACTGACACCTACGGCTTAAAGTGGATTCCGAACCACTACAAACATCCATGGCACCGCCAGGACTCGAACCCGAAACCTGTGGCACCGAGCGCTAGACACTCGGCCATTCAGTCCCATTTAAGTTGGGTAATCAGGATGACTATACCATATGAAACACTATTTCAGATTCTAAGTATTGGCTAACAATGTGACCCAGTGAGCTGGAATATTATCACACAGGTCAGGATCAACACACTTGGCATCCATAAGTAGGCGAACATGTTGTACAATAATGTCAAATTATCAAGTCACTACCCCTCTGTATGCTGTTCCCGGTTTCCTTATATGATCCTAGTTCCAGAGGCCTTCCAGGTAAGTATTCGCCGTTAATCTGTAGACTGAAACCTGACACGTCGGTAAAAATCATAGACACGCATTATTAACTTTCTGTTATGGAGCTTTCTGAAGACACTACAAGACCGAAAACAAGCTGATGTGCAGTCATTGATCCTTGGCATCATGCTTGTAGACATAGTCAAAGTTTCTATGGATAATGATCCTTCCAAAAATAAGATTAAGCGAAAACAGAAATTAGGTCTCTTCGAAATGATACATGCCATTTCTGAAAGTGTTAAATTCAGATCACGCTTCTGAAACAGACAATTTTAAGAAAAGATTTAATTTTTATTTAGACAATACAACTACAACTAGGGAACCAAACAATAAGGTGTTTAATCATAAGTAACCTATTATCTGACTTGGCGTTGAATCATAGAATTGTCGGATGGCAAACTAAGTGATTTCCAGTTAGATCAGCCATATCTGATCCAATCAATAGAAATGATTGCCTTGGGTGACTGGTAATTATACCGTTGAAATGTAATTCCTGAAAGGAAATACAACTTAAGGAGGAGTAGAATAAATTTAGCAGGGCTCCATGATGATGGAGAGTCCCAGATGTCAACCGAAAGATCCCGCTATCAAATGAAATGGTTCCCAGATTTTCCCAGTTAGTCCGGTTCTAGCTATCATTGGGTGAGAACGTGTTACGACCTCGCTCATAATTTAAACAGAATTTTTGAGACTTATACTTGTGTTAGAGTTTTCTACTCTCGGGGAGAATACATTGCCTTATACAAACAATCAATACACCATTACTCTATTATTTTAAAGTATATTTTATATATGTAGATTTACACCGGGTTCAATAGATTCATCCCGGTCGAACCTACAGTTTTGTTAGACTTCTCTACCAGTCTAACAATACCTGGACTTTTGCAGTGGGTGTCTAGGGGATTTGACATACAAAACACAGTAACGGGACGTTACTTTAAATAAAGCCATTTAATATTATATTTTACAATGATATTTACATTGACAATTAATTAAAGAGATAAATACATTCTCTCGCTGCTTGACGCAGCCTCCCCAATCGCTCCTGCTAGCGTTCTCTTCCTTCTTCATCTACGGGGTCCTGTCCCCTTCTCGTGGGGTCAGAGTTCAAAGTTTAATACTCCCCCACGTTGTAAACAGGCTCTGTCAAAGACAAGCAACGTGAAGTGTCGCCGCCTGCTGATTACCACACAAACAAATCCAACATATATAATTTAAATAATAAAAATTTTTGATGAATCAAACTTCATCCGGTCCACCGGAATTACTTTCTCCGGAGAGCCCGCCGCTGAGCGAACAGGGCATTATATACGATGTACAATCAAACATGGTAATCAAAAAAGTTAAGGAATTGCAGGAGCCCTCATCTCAGCCGTTGAGTCCGCTCTAACATCCGAATCAGTACTACCCGAGCAGACCATATCCGTTACTGCTCACAAAAGAAAGACTCAGACGTCTGATGACGAAGAGGGGTTCACAACAGCCACCTCAAAAAAGAATCCAAGCTTGTAAATATGGTTGCTTTGTCAACTACTAACACCCCTAACAAAGCTGAATCCTAAATCTAAAATTGATCTAAAAGTGAATCCTCCACAATTCAAAAGAGACAGTAGAATCACACTATTTTTTGTCTCCTCTAAGGGCAAATAGTGGAATACACTTAATCAATTACGCGTGAAGGTGCCTAGTATTCAGGCAATTTTCTGAAAATTACCATAGAGAACGAGTCCGAATACAGGAGTCTGTCCCAAATTCTTGAAAGTGACGGGACACATTTCAAGCCTTTAATGTTACAAAAGGACTGACGTATTAAAGTCGTGATTCACGGACTCCCAGGTCATACTCCCGAAGAAGACGTTGAGGCCGAGCACTCGAATTCCCCTTAATTAAAGTTGCCGATGACTAAATTCAGAACCAGGGAGCCGAAACCCCTCTTTTATGTGCAATTGTCTCCTTCCTCTGAAACAAAGGAGATTTATAACGGTTCCCCAATCTATAACTCCAGATTTTCACTGTCATTTGTCTCCTCGTCACGTGTCGGATCATTGATAGTGTGATAGATGTTATAACACATGTTCTGAAATCTCTCTCAGTTAACCGCTACCTTCTTAAAGCTATATGTTGGCATTGTTTAACAATTCCTTTTAAAAATATTGCATGTTTTCTCTTAAATGGTAACATATGCTTCTTATTGTATATGAACGCGTAAGAGAGCACTCAGTCGAATCACGTAGAGTAGCAACTGGAAAGCTCAGTTCTACAAGTCTTTGATTCCTTGCCTTCTAGATGTCTGGTCAATTGATCATGGGTGCGGTAAAGACTACTCCCATCGTTTCAATGCTGCTTTTTACAAAAAGTAGATCATTCAGACAATTATTGGGGTGAGGGCTCTTATTCTTATGAAAGGATGACTGGAATTGAAATGTCTTTTGGGATTGATATGAAAATAAACAGGGGCATCTGAAAACACGAATTGGTTTTTGACTAGAGAGCAGATCTGGAAATTGACGAGGGAAATGTTCAGATTTTTGAAACTCCAAATTTCTTGAACCGTATCGAGATAACTACTAATCTGAATCTTGCTCAATCAAATCTTAAGAGTCAGTTTGAAGATCCTAGCCCTTGAAACCATCCATATTCGCTACCCCGAACGGTTACATATTTATACAGATGGCTCCTTGACTGGACATTCACCAAATATGGGAGTAGGAATATATTCTTCCAATTTTTTTCTTTCTATGTTCCTGTCAGAACACAAACAACCGCCTTCGATGAAAAGTAATGGCTATTTGTGGGGCTGTGCAGCAACTTACCCCCTACACCTTCACAACAAGGTGGTTTTGCTGTCGGTTTCAAGCAATGCCATACAAGATATCGGGTCATACGAAGCACCCTCCTCCAAGAATATCATAGAATGTCGAGGTCTTCTAGAAAGATCAAGGGTCTTTCTTTTGTTTTCTTGTGTGTGTTTTGGTCCCGTAAGAGTTTGTCATTTTCTCTTGCCGTTGGAAATAAATGTCTGGTCATACCCCTTATTGAAATAAATTTTTTTATTGGAAATCAAATTTGATAACAGTTCCAATTATTCATTCATGGCTGCTAAATCTCAGCTTGCATAAGTAAATTCTTTATAATTTCTGATTAGTTCACATTTTTCATTCAAGTGTAACAGAATTATGATTTTAACATCTTTGAAATGGTTCTGAATGTATTAAATTTTTAATGGTTTTTATATGAATATCTCCTCAGACTCTTAACTAACTTAGGTAGAAAAAAATGTTGCATTTTATCACTGCCTACAGAAATAGTACGAATTCCTTAAGCACATCTATTTCAGAGAGTAATAAGCATTTTCAAAATGAGTTACATTTAAGTTTTAGGGACTAAGAACTACTTTCAATATCTTAGTAATCAATAAACACGCGAATGCTTAAAATGGGCAATTTTTATAATTATGGAATACATTTTTCTATAATAAAATATTTTTTATTTAGAAAACAATTATTTTAAAAATTACTACCCACATTTTAATCTTTAAGTTGATTGATTCCCAACTTCATAGCAGAAAAAATATTTTGCAAATAAAATATCTCAATTCGAGTCAAACAATTACATTTCTTAACTATATACTTTATTAATAAGTGTATAACATTTTAATTTTATTAAGTATATTTTATTTGTCGCCTACTTAATGCAATAAATTCATCAAGTTTAAAATGGATAGTTATATATTTATTCTTATCTGTACATATTCTTTCATGTGATTTAATTTACCTAAAATCCTTTCCAGATATTAGATAATTTTCATTATCATCACAATAAAACTTTTTATTTTATTTGAAATTAAATTAATTATGTAGTTCAATTGTATTTATTCTCTTTTGTAATATATTGATGTAATTTATTGCAAGATAATATTAACACCAATGGTAAATCAAATTTTTATTTGTCAATCAATCATTTTTTTACATGTATGTTGAAACAAATTCATATATATTGATAAAAGAACACACAGACACATTAATTTAAATTAGATATTTATTTTTAAAAAAATGCTTTAATGAGTGCAGATACAAAAATATTAAAGATGAGTACATATACAAATTATTAAAAAAAAAGATGTCAGCTTCTTGAACTACGCCAGAGTTGATCCATAATCAAAAAAAAAAAAAAAAAAAAAAAAAAAAAAAAAAAACCCCTCAAGATCTTGCTCTTCTATTGAATTATAATTATTTGGATACTTTTAATTTTATTGCATTTTATAACATTCCTGTGATTTTTATATACATATATTCTCTAAATAAGTAAGTATTACATTCCTGCATTAAAGATAATTTATTTATTATCTGATGTGCATAATAACAGATATAAACACCACAATTAAAATCATCTTTTTGAAGACAATGATTTGGAAAAGTTATTTGCCAATGACTGCTAGAATTTGATTTATCTTTTAAAAGTAAACACCATTTTTGTAGCAAAACCCTAACAGCATCATTTGGAGCATTACCTAACGGATCATAATATTCAAACGTTCTACATTTTACATCTGCTATAATTAATGTCCAATGGCAATTTATATTTACTGGAATTAACAAGAAATTAGTTTTTAATACATCATTAATCCAAGAAAAATTTAAAATGTTTGTCCCAGATTGAAATATATAAGAATCTAAAGAACTAATAACTTTAAAATCTGTCGAATTTTCAGTTAACTTGAATAAAAAAGAATCTACAATTGTATCATAGAGCCAACCTTTCCTGAAATCTGGCGACACTGTTTTCATTTGTTTCTCTTCCTCCAGAGTAATATACGGATCTAGCGATTTTAGCATGTAAAATGAAATGGTACAATTATTAATTTTCAATATTGTATTGTCAGAATTACAAAATTTATCTTCTTTGGTTATTGTAATGTCTCAATGTACAACATGCAACGGATAAATATATATATATATATAATTTTTTTTTTAATTTGGTACAGAAAAGTCTGACAGAATTCTAAATTTAAAAAAAAAAAAAAAAAAAATGTAAAATACCTAAACGCGTTTGAGTTATGAAATAATTTTGAAAGTCAAAATGCTCCTTGCAATCCAAATCACAACAAATACCGTAAAAATTGCATTTAGATATACAGCAGTTAGATTTACCCATGTGTTTTAAGATAAGTTTTAACTTTTGTATAAGATAAGCTTTTAACTTAAAAAGAGGTATTGAAATATTTAATATTTTCAAATATTAAAAATTTATAATATATATATATAATTTTTTTAATTTGTTACAGAAAAGTCTTACAGAATTCTAATTCTTCAAAAAAACATTTTATGTAAAAATACCCAAACACTTTTGAGTTATCAAATATTTTTGAAAGTCAAATTGCTCGTTTCAATCCAAGTCACAAAAAATCCCTTAAAAATTGTATATATATATATACAACAGGTACAACAGTTAAATACTCTATATGTTAAGAAATACAACAGTTAAATTTACCCATATGTTTTTAGATAAGATTTAACTTTTGTATTATTTAAGATTTGTAAGTTTTTATATAAGTAAGTTCGTTTTGTATAAGATTAGATTTTAACTTTTGAAAAAAAAAGTGTTGACATATTTATTACTTTCAAATATTAAAAATTTATAATATTAAATATTCATTTTTATTTTTATTTTTTGAAATATTGCAAATACTGAGATATTTTCGAAAAAAATTTTAATATAAAAAGAGAGAATATCAAAAATTATCATCTGCAACAATCATTTGTAATATTTTACTCATCTTAAATCATACTAAATATATTCATGCGTTTTAAAGAATACTTTGATACTTTACATAAATTCATAATTATACCAAATGTATTATTATTTTTTCATTATTACTTTCACTGTATACATAAAATTCCATATTTTTATTTTATTATTATTATTATTATTATTATTTTTTTTTTTTTTTTTGCAATGCAAGGATATTTACACAGCTAATATCGACACATAACCTCGCGAAATCTGTTAACTACTTTACAAAGAGACCACCACTTCGGTGGGCCAGTTTTGGTCACCGATCTATCTCAATTTGGAAGGAACACCTTTAACGGTGACATTTGGGGAATGTATCTTCCTTTCTTCACCACGAATTCAATGAAACTTTTACGGTCTAACAATTTATCATGCCCATTCCCGGCATAAACACATAACGTGTTGGATTCACTTTCTGGGCTTTCAATTGAATTAGCCTAGATTAGAAGCAAAGCTCGCTTTCCATTAGGATCCTTAGTAAATTTTATCTCTATTAATATAAGAACTTTTAAAAAAAATCATAAGCGAAAGTCTTTTTAAAATAATCTATACATTGAAATTTTTAAAGAAAAAGATGCCTTACCACGGTGAATGCTAGCATTATTGCTGTATTATTATTAAATTCATATTAATAGTAATACTGCTGTGTCCAAAAAGTAAGACCAATTTCCAATTTAAAGTTCTCTAGGCTTATGGAATTTCATTTTTTTTCTTTTTTAGATTGCTGGCACTGTCCTTGACATCGGTGTGAAATTTAACGTCAAAATATTCATTAGTATTTGAGTTACGCTTGGCTTTGTGAGACGCTAAAACTGATTCCGGAGATTTTTGAAATGCCTGAATTAATTGAGAAAAGAACTTGCATTAAATTTTGTTTACGGAAACGTATAGAATCGGTGAGCATTCCTATATTGGAAAGAAATGCTTAGAAGTGGTATAAACAGTTCAAAGAAGGCAGAGAATGCGTTGAAGACGAAGAGCCCTCTGGTCGGCCATCAACCTCAACTGACGAAGCTCACGTCCAAAAAATTAAAGATTTGGTGCTTGCAAACCGTCGATTTAAAATTAGAGACCTTGTTGATGATGTTGAAATTTCAAAATTCCATTTTTAAAAGATGTTTTGGGTCTCAAACGCGTCAAATCTAAATTGGTACCGAAAAATGCTCCAGCTCACACTGCATTGATTCTTCGTGCCTTTTTGCGCCAAAAACTACTAATTCAGAAAATAAAGATTAGGAATGCAAATTTAAATCACAATGATGCAGGAAATTAAAATTCAACTATTCATTTTGTAATAATAAAGTACGGCAGAAAAAAATTCAACGATTTTATAATCAGACAGTAACGCAAAATTTAGAAAAAAAAACTGCCTGAAATATTTTTACCACAACTTTAGGAAATATATAATTTTTAGTGTCCGTTTTAATCTTTGCTGAAAATTTTATATTGAAATTTAAAGGTTTTCTTATTTAAACGCTACTCTTAAAGGAGAAGAAAAAGATTGAAACTTTGAAAGATATATGCGTTTCTTGATTAAAAATGTTAGAAGCTAGATAAGAAAATCAATGAGCAATTGTAGATTTCCTATTCTAAATACTGCTGTTTAATTCAGTAAAAAAACTATGCATACTTTTTAAATAAGAATAAGAAGAAATTTACGAGCTTTAAGAATATTCCTAATTGAGCAAAATATATTTTTGATGCAATATTATTACAAGGCTTTTTACGAAAATTCGATCGCTATTCTTGAAAGCAAACAGTCTCTGAACAAAGGAAAATCTTATGACATTAAAAATATTCTTATAAACAAAAAGAACAAAATTTTTTCTGAACCTGTATTAAATGAGATAAAATACTTGAAATCATTAATATTATGTAACCCCAAATAGCAATAAATCCCATGAGAGTTGTGAAAGTACTTACCGAAAAAAAGGGGAAATAAGCTTTACAGCAAGAGTGACGAAAGAGAATCAGCATTGCGAAATACTGATCTGTTTTTATAAGAAAGTCGATATAGATATGACACACGCTATTACTGTGCTTTTTTTATTGGTATAAAATGCTCTTGCTCTTGTGCTCTGTGCTTAATGCTCTTGTGGAATATGAAGAAAATTAATCCCTTTAAGCTGCATTACTAGTCCGAAATGGTGTAAACATAGCGTAACGGCTGATTTTTAGTTGAAGTACCGAGGGTAATACCCTGTACCTCCATATCAATAATTAATATTAAAAAGTTACATAATTATATATATCCAAAATTTAAAGTCTATAAAAGAACTAAAATTTAAAGTCTATAAAAGTACCGAGTGTAAGTTGTTTAGTTGAAGTACCGCGGGTATTAATTATTGATATGGAGTTACCTTGTAACTCCATATCAATAATTAATATTAAAAAGGGTACTTACGTATTAACGATACCTTGGCGACAGACTTGGCGGTTTTTAAGTGTCGCCAATCTAACAGCCTAATGTAAAACTGAATAATAAAAACCGCCAAATCTGTAGCTGCGGTTGGCGCGTATGCTCTTTATTGCCGCAACTGTCGCCAAGGTATCGTTAATACGTAAGTACCTTAAAAAGTTACATAATTATATATATCCAAAATTTAAAGTTCATAAAAGAAGAAAATTTTTATAGAGCACATGCTCCGTAAGGATATCAAAATGAATGAATTAGGATTAGTAAATCTTTTCAAAATTTAGTATAATAATTAATAATGAAATTTATTTAGATTTAAATAAATAAATCTGACAATAAAAAGAAAATTAAATAGCCACGATACAAAAATCTGATCAGGGATAGTAAAAAAAAGAAAGGAAAGGAAAGTAGCAGAGTTTGTTTGCAAACAAAATAAAAACATCGCAAAGTTCCGCATCGAAACGACCTGGAGGTTTGGTTTGTCGCTCTACGGTCATCTTGTGCACAATTTAGGCTAAACAGACGAGGACCTACAGTTTAACGTGGATTCCGAACCACTCAAAAACATCCATGCCACCACGAGGATTCGAACCTGAAGCCTGGGATACCAAAGGCCAGAGCGCTAGCCACTTGGCCACCAGATCGCAAACGACTTGGCCGAAAGCTGCTTGGATTCAGAAGATACCGAAACGGACTTCGGCGAAGATGTTTTGTATATATGAATGATGTGATTAATGAAGCACTAGAATATTAATGAAGCAAATGAAATTAAGTCAGAATTGATATTTCTACCAGGGGTGAACAACCCGCGGCTCGCCTTGAATATTTTTCCAGCCCGTGAGATTTATCACACTTTCACAAAATATATTTAATTTATCTGATTCCAAATTTTTAATTCATCTCATTTATGACCAAAGTAGTGAAAACCAACGTATTAAAAAATACATTATGTGTGCATCCCTGTATTCAAAAATTAACTGTCGAAATTATGAGAAAAATTTAACTTTAATTTTAAAATAATATTCTTGCGAATATATGACAGATATTACCTGTTTTATTTATGAGTTTACAGTTGTGAGTTCGCGGAATAATTAAATTATATTCTGCGAACACATGATGCGCGCTCTGCTTGGAACATCTAATATAACAGGTTCTATGTTTCACTTTAAGTGACCTCAGTGACGCAGTGAACATTCTTAGATACCCACAGTTGATTATTGATAGCAGAGCAAACCAGATTCTTAGTTCAAATCTTTAGCACTCTTAGTTCAGCTTACACCTAGTAATCGTTTTTTTTTTTTTTTTTTTTTTTTTTTGAAAATGAAATTGATCAACACAAAACACTCTCAAACATAATGGACGCTAACCTGTAACACTCATTACAATGTGCAAATACCCAAATTGAGACCGATTTGCAAAAGCTAAGTGAAAGAGTGGAGAAACAAATATCGCTCTTGTAAAATAAGCATTTTTTAATGATTTCGTTTTTTTTATTTCATTTATATTTATATATTGTTTAACTTTCATTTTTAGTGTTATATATTTCTTTACAATGTGCGTTTAGTATCATTATTATTATATTATCTACGTTTACATGTAAGAATACTAGTAAAAAAAAAAATAATAACTCACTATGTTTAAATTTTTCACTCCAAAAAAACCACTACAGTGGGTGTAAATCTAATATAGGGATATATAATTTTATATGCAGCCCGCGGAGTTATGTTGCATTTCCAAAGTGGCAAGCAAAATCATTTGAGTTGGCCCCTCCTCTACTACAGCACAGAAGAATTTAGCTGCAATACTACGAATTTTTATACAATAATGCGAGATTGTCAGAAGGCAGTTCAATTTATGAGAAACTAAAGTAAAATATTTAGTGAACGCTATAGGAATGTTTTGAATACCCTAAATTAATGCTTTTATTTACAAGTTTGCAGTTAACAAAAAGGCCTTTTATAATAAACAAAATGACCTGTCAAATATGGCCAGGATATTTGATCAACTTTGTCTCATTTGCTCCTGGATAGCAAAAGAAAAATATTCATGCAACATATTAGGCTATAAAATTAAACAGGGATAAAGTATTCTTTCCAGAAGGACAAGTCTCTTGAAATTCAAATACAAGTTGCTATTCCATCTCCTATCAGTTAACTAAGCATTCCGATATGTATTTAACGAAATAAATATTCATGAAATAGAAATTCATGAATTTGCAGAACACATATACATCTATTACATTATTATTTAAAAGTACATTATTTAAATTATTTCATACATCTAAAGGTAAAGCTGTATATTTTCAGGGAATAACTTAACTGGGATTAATTTTAATGAAGCTTTTATTTCCACAATATCTGGACAGGAAATGAATAGATGTTTAAATTGCAACAAAAATAGCAATGATAGTCATAACAAAGTAGCTGCAAATAGAAATGTTTTTTTTTTTTATTCTTTGCATGTTTTGATACTTCATTTCTTTTTAGTTTTAATTTTTTTAACATTTCATTCTTATTCTTAAAAGAATAAATAATACATTTGTTCTTAAATAAAGCATATTGAAAATTCTTTTAAGGAAAACCAAATCTTGTAAGAATCAAAATATAGTAGAAATGAAATACATATAATCTACATTACTTTAAGAACAAAATTTTGAAACAATTTAAATTAAACATTTATTACAATTGGTCAAGCGGAAAGATTTAAAAAATAATACAATTCTTAATATTATATGAATATTCACCACCATTTACACCATTCAATTAAATAACTGAATTTGATATTATTAAACTTTCAATTAGGTCTATTTAAACAATTTTTATTTACTATTAATACAATATAAAGCATTTTTAAAAGAAATTCTCATTACATACTACTGTGCCCAAAAAGTAAGACAAAAAAATTTTTTTTTTGCAAAAACTCTTTATTTATTCAACAGAATTTATTTGATCTCCTTCAAAGTAATCCCCTCCGGACACAATGCACTTATGCAAACTTTTTTTCCAATCCTCAATGCATGCTGAAAAGTCATCGACAGGGAGGGCCTTCAAAGCGCGCGCCGATTCACGTTGAATCTCTTCAATTGACTCAAAACGGTGTCTCCGGAGTGATCTTTTTAGTTTAGGGAATAGCCAGAAGTCACACGGTGTGAATACGGTGGTTGTGGAACGATATGGGTTTAATTTTTGGCGAAACAGTCACGAAGAAACAATGCAGTGTGAGCTGGCGCATTCAGTGTTTTCGGTACCAATCGAGATTTGACGTGTTTGAGGCTTAAAATGGAATTGACCAATCCTTTTGAAATACCAACATCATCATCAAGGTCTCTAATTGTAAATCGACGGCTGGCAAGCACCACATCTTTAATTTTTTGGACGTGAACGTTGTCGGTTGAAGGTGATGGACGATCAGAGGGCTCTTCGTCTTCAACGCGTGCTCTGCCTTCTTTGAAATGTTTATACCACTTCTAAACATTTCTTTCCGATATAGGAATGCTCACCGAATACCTTCTGCAACCTTCTATACGTTTCCGCAAATAAAATTTAATGCAAGTTCTTTGCTCAATTAATTCAGACATTTCAAAAATCGCCGGAATCAGTTTTAGCAAAGCCAAGCGTAACTCAAACACGAATGAATATTTTGACGTGAAATTTCCCACAGTCAAGGACAGTGCCAGCAACCTAAAAAAGAAAAAAAAAATTGAAATTCCATTAGCCCCCGGGAAAATTGGTCTTACTTTTTGGACACTTCAGTACATATCCTAGTTCATTTATTCCTTTAAAGGTTGTTAGAAATACAAAGTGTAAAAAGTATGAATAATAATTTAATTACATTAAAACTGACATTGCAGAAATGGAGAAGTATAGATACGTAGAACTATGTTTTTTGCAAAATCATGTTTTATTAATTTTTTGTACATTCTGAGAGCAGCCTTATTATTAAATTTTTCCTTATCTCACACATTTATGAGATAAGGAATAATAATGATGATATCCTTATCTCACACATATATGAGATAAGGATAAGGGTCGATACATTTCACCTATGTATAAAGATGCCAAAAATTATAAATTAAGTTTAAAATTAATCCTGCTAATGTTATAGATTCTTAAAAGCCAGAACAATCATTGTTATTAAGGTTTTTTTTTACTTGGATTTCAATTCATTATTTTTAAATAACTATGTCAGAATCGATATCAGAAACCTAAGAAATGTTATTTCCTTTTATTGTTTGTGATGTAAAATATCCTAATTTTAATGAAATCCACTTCAATAATTTAATAATAATTAATCAAAAATAAAACCATTTAAAAATTCTGTTCTTTTTTTTAAACTACTTACAGAAATGTATTGATATTGCATGAAGATTTCATTAAAATATTAGTAGACAATACATGTGCATACTTATTATTTTGTTTAGTTTGAAATAAATCATGTTTAAAAAAATGATGATATCAGTGCAACTAATTACAAATTTCTTCAACATTAATGTAAATGTATTTCTGAATATATTTTTATGTATGCTAATATACAGGAAAAATGTAATATGAACTGTAATATTTTTCATAGAAAATGGTTGCAAATAAACATCTATTTCTGTTCATGTATATGTTTAATGTATCTATTTAATACTTATATTTGATATAAAATAATTATCTTCACGCAAATCCTTTGGAAATAAAACCAAAAATTTAATATAAATAAAAACTTAAGCTATGAAATGTGATTGTACTAATGGCCAAGATTTTCCTTTTGACAATAATTAAATTTTTCAAAATAATTATAATCATTAATATAATGGTAATACAATGGCATTAAATAATTTGAACATAAAGTACAATAAAGATTTTTTATCAGAGAGAATCAATTAAGTCTAATATATAGATACATATATATTCTTTTTATGTTCAAGTTGAAAAAAAAAAACTTTAAATTGGGGAAGAACCTTAAACTTTTGTAAATATATATAATAGTTTTCTCATACCTTTCAGTGGAATGTAAAAAAAAAAATTGGATTTCGTTATGATTCTTTGTTATGGACATGATTATTATGTATTTTATTACTTGCATATTAAAAAAAAATATTTTTTTGTTTTATTTACAAACATGAGGATGTTGACACTAAAGGCTCGTTCCCACCGAGGCGAGAGACGTGAAGATGCAAGAGGCAAGCGACCAAATTTTTTCGACCCCTTCACAGCGAAACGTCAGAAATAGCATTACGCATAGTGAAAAACCGCTTGAAGTTGAAAGTTGGGCTACTCCACGCGGCGAGCTGCAAACCGGTTTCAGGCGACCGCGGTGACGTCAAATTTTGGTCGCTTGCATCTTGTCGCCTTGGTGAAGCTTAATTGCCTTATTTGTAATATTAAACATAATTATAGTACAGAAAAAGTGAGGGAATTATATTAAGTAATACTATTGTTATTATTTTATTGTTAGTAATATTTATTGTTATTATTTTAGTGTATATACTAGGAGTGCATATATAGAACATCCACATAAGTTATTTTAATCATATCTGCAGCATTTTGTATATCTCATCTAAAACAATAATCATCAATAGACCCATCGTAAACGAATATTAAAAATTTATGTATTCCTACTTCCCAAAACATGTAAATTCATTTCTCAGCAAACACTTTAGCGTTGAAGCTTAATTGCTTCTAATCAATATCAAAACCGGTAGAGAGGATTGAAATATTACATAATTTTTCCTTATCATTTTAAGTTATGGGAGAGACATTAGGCACCAATCAGATGAATTTTCTACTACGGCTAAGGAAGTATTTCATGCAATTTCGAAATCAAACCATGCGTAAGGAACATCAAATAACGTCTTGTCGGCAGAAGAAATGCAATTATATACCGTGAGCTGTTGCGGGTGTTTGCAATTACATATTTAATGCTTATTGTTAGTCAATTTTTTCTTCAGGGTAGCTCAATTCCAGTTATTCTTCTGTAATACGTTAAAATCAATCAATTTTTTGTTGTAAATTTTCTGTTTCGAAGAATTTTAAACCATTTCAACATTTTTCTCGACTTTCACAAGTGCTTACCACTTTTTTTATATTCTGGTTCTAATATATATATTATCTTTACGCCAGCTTCTGTACGGGAATTGGAATCTTTGTTTCTAGTTCATTGGAGTCTTACTCGTCAGAGTAAGACAGTATGTTAACGATAAGATTTTAGTTGTGATAGTCTGTACACTATTCAGGATTTCCTTAGGAACACGAGCCTCTGTGTGTTTCATATTCTTAAATTTTTGTGTGGGAGATATGTCTTTGGTATTCGATTCTGCGATACGTGAAAATATTTATAATGAACTAGTGGCTTACGTTTATTTCAACAGAAACTGTTTTGTTAGCAAGGTAAAGACTCCTTCACACAGACCAGTCACGAGCCTCACCGCGTTCGCCTGAAATCTCGGCTTCAAGTTGCCGAACTTTCAACTCTCAAATGTTGGACGCGTCATGCGACTTGGATTGAGCGAATAAGGATCGAATAGATTTTACCGTTATTTTTCTTACGACTCGTCCTTTGGTAGCTGTACAACTTTTTTTAATTCTTTTGTCTGTTCTCTGTGAAATGTCTCTGCTTTTTGATGAAATCTTAATAAATATAAATAAAGTAAAAAAATATCCTCATCTATGTGATTTAAGTAATGTAAAGTATAAAACTAAATTTATGACGGAAGAAAAGAAGGATAAAACTATATGATAGATTCTTGGAAAAGGTATGTAGCATCAATGAAATGGATGGGGTTGAACATCTCATGGAGTTTGTTATGGGATGCATAAGGAAATACCCTGCTGCCAAGAAATATGAAGCCATTGAGGCAATTACAAATATTGTAAAAAATGAATAGAGATTCTGACATAAAAAGTTTTTATATTTAATTCTAAGTACAACATATATAAATATGAATAAATATTGTTTTGATTTTAAAACTTACAACTTCAATTAAAGAATTTTATTTTGATAATACAAATTTGTTTTTAATTTAAAATTCCAGTAAAAAAGTCAATATACATTTTGCTTATTTAATGAAGGGAAAATATTTTTAATATGATGAAGTTTCAAATTTATTCAGTTGGATACATATATCAATATTAATAACCAAACATTAAAGCCAAACTTTATATGTTTACTAAAAGTATTACAATATTTTCACAGAAGTAAGTATCCTAATAAAATTAATTTATAATGTAGATTAAAATTTAATCCAAAGAAATATTATTCTATTGCCACAGTTTTTTTTTAAATATTCATAATAAATATTTACATTATTTTAATAGAGTTAAATTTTCTTTTATGAAATGAAATCAAATTTAGCTCTTTGATAAGAAATGAACATTTTTTTTTGTAACTACATTTTCATTTTATTTTTTATCAATTTAATTAAAATATTAATCCTATTAAATTCATTTTAATTTTCTTATCAAATTTATCTTAAAATTTCAAAACTCACAAGAACATAAAGTATTTTCTGCATTGTAAGTTTATTACATAAGGGCCTGAATGGCTATCGCTCTGGCCCTCGGTACCACAGGTTTCGGGTACGAGTCCCGGCGGTGCCATGGGTGTTTGTAGGGGTTCGGAATCCACTTTAAACCGTAGGTCCCGGTCCTAATAGGATCGTAGAGCGTTGCGGGGGCATTGTTACTCCGCGTCCGTGGTTTATCTTCTAGTTACACGCGCCCTCTGGGTAATGCAAAGTGAGTAATGTCTGTGTAGCGCTTGCCTTAAGGCATCCAAGACCAAACTGTATAAGTGTTTGCCAGCTGCATTAGAAAGAAAAAAAAGTTTATTACATAAATTGTCTAGCAATTATTTGTTATCCGTATAATTTTATTTCTGTTTTGTTGTAAAAATAATACATTCATTTCTGGTTTACAAATATCTTGTCATAAATGGAATACAAGGAGGTGGGGGAGAAATCTGAACAAAGAAGGTATGAATCATAATATTTCTTATGAAAAAAAAAATTTTTAAACAAAATATTTGGTATAAATTGATATTTTTAACTGACAAATACATAAAATTAATATCTAATAACGAAATTAGATTATATATATTTAGAAGCAATAAACAATTAATGAATTCAAGAAGAAGAAATATAAATAAAAAAATGAAAACTTTTTTTATTTATGTAAGTGAAATTAATCAATTATAGATTAGATCCATTTTAATAATCGGTAATCTCGGATAGGCTGTTCGAATCTTAAGGGAGCGAAATTAGAAGTGATTAGCTGTCTTTTTCACATCACGAAAATAAACAACCGAAACTGCCATCTAGTAGAAGTAACTGGAACTTCACTAAGCGTAAAGCGATTTTTGATGTTTCGGTATGAAGGAGCCTAAGAATAAGAAAGTATTAATTGTTCGTCGTCATAGACAATGATTTCTAGATTTTAGGGTAGTTCCTTTATAAAGGTTTCTTTTTCACTTCTTCCAAATTGTTTTGCCTGTTATATTTCAAAAAATCATTTGGATAAATTCAGTTAAATCATTGTCAGCGAGCGTACATCTCAAAGTACCTAGTTAAGTCAAGTCTGAGTTTTTTTGGTATGATTCGTCAGAGTAAGGCAGCTTGCTATCAAAAAGATTTTAATAATGATTGTTGTACACTATTTATGATTTCCTTAGGAACACAAGCTATTAAATATGATTTAATACATAAAATAGAACATTTGTCTGTATAGAAGTAATTGTTTAGCACAAATTTATATTTTATGTAGTTTAAAAATTGAGGCTAACTTTCCCCCCACTCTTAATTTCAAAAAGGAAAAAAAAAAAAAAAAAAAAGTTAAATTTCTGACAAAGAATTTATTCTATTAAACTAATGTTATTATTATATATATATCTTTAGTTTTGGTATATTGCTTCCCCCTGAAATTAAACATAACTGTTCATTATCTAGTTTAGATAATGTTAAAGATTCTAACTGAACTGTTACTTTAAAATGAATTCTGTTATTGATAATTTTTAGCTACATGATATACTACTTAATTATTTAGGATATCATATCTTAGGATCTTATTTAATGTAGATTGTGTAAAATAGTTTTGGTTTCGATTATAAACATCATGTAAATAATATGTATTTTGTGAGATATTAATTCTCTACTCTCAAATTGTAGCAGTTATCAACAGTTGTGCCCCCAGTAACCTTGATGTTATCAGTTAAAAAATCTAATATAGAATTTTACATTGAATTTAATTAATCTGAATTTTCTTAAAATTTATATGTGAAATTGTTATTTTTTTAAAAGAAAAACTGATTTTTTATACTTAAATAAAATTTAAAAAATTATATTTAATAAATAATGAAATTAATTTTAAACGTTTTTAAAAATGAAAAATTTTATTAAAAGAAAAGCAGGAAAGCCAATTTTAAATATAAATTGCATTTCACAAAAAAATGATTTTAGTAAATGTTTTAATGAAATGATCAAATAAAGAAATCATAAAGGAATTCAATTTCAAAAATATTTGAATCATCAAATTATTATATATATATATATATATATATATCCTGCTGCTTAGATAAATCTCAAAATGCCATTCCCTTTCATGAGAATTATAAAAGTTATTGTTACGTTCACAGTAAAAAGCAAGAAATCAAACTTGGATTTTTATAGTTAAGAAAAAGAAATGTAAAATATTGTTTTAAAAGAAATAAAACTACTCGGTCAATGGTGCATTGAATTTCTTTGTTTTACCTTTGTTTTGTTTTCGTTATTATTGAATCGATTTATCTTATCGAATTTGAAAGAAACACAAACAAAATTTAGAAGGAGTCGAGAAACTCAAATTTTAGAAAATAAATGCATTCAATTTAAAAAATGTTTTATTTAAAGTTTGTTGCTTGTGTTCTTGTAGTAACTAATAGTAAAAATAATTATTGGAATGGTTTCTAATTTTCTAGTTATTAATTTTCATAGCTAAAATATTTATTGAGCCCAATTATTATTAACATTTTAATTATAGCATAAATGATATAGTGAAATTCTGGAAAAAAAACATTGAGTGCTGGTTGATATATTGGTAGTTAACAGAATTGAAATTCTTGTGTGCCAGTCAGAAATATGTGTTTTTTTTAAATTTCGACAACATGACTTTTTAAAATAAAAATGATAGAGGATAAGGCAGGCTGCTATCTGTTTATATCTGCTATAATAGAATAAAAAAATAATGCATTACATAAACATATCAATATTAAAATATATTACAAATATAAAAATTGTCCAACAGAGATCACATAAAAAATTATAGCGAAACACTTTACATTTTAAAAAATTAATTCAATTGAACATTTAAATAATGCTATAATTAGTTGTATTTTTACTGTGTAGCTGTAACATTTTTCAATGTACACATTTAACAGTTTCCAACACTTATTTTATCCATTTATTTTAAATATTGGTACACTTGGGTTCTCATGATTAAGGAAGAATCATAAATTTCTTTTTTTTATTGGATACTTCATATGATCAATTGTGGAAATTACATTAAGAAAATTATATAACAACTGTAATCTTTTATAATAGTAAGAAGATGTCAGTTTATTTTTGTTTAAATAATTAGTAAACATTTTATTAATTTTATTCACTGAAAATGGACAAAACCTAAAATAACGTAAGAAAATTACTTGAAAAGAGAAAACTGGAATCTTAACCAATTTAATGTACTTATAAAAATGCAAAATCTATTCTTTTAAAATGTAGTATTCTGGGTTTTATTATCATTATTAATATTTTAAGTTTAAATCCAAGAACATTTCATTTACAAGATACTTATAATACTATTTTTTTGTTCTCTTCTTAAAATGCATTATAAATAAACAGTACATTTTAGAAATAATATAATTTTCTTTTTAATATTTGACTTAAAGGTTTTAAATACAATTTTCCTTGGATTTATTAATTTGGTGTGTTTTGTTTACACTATGGGATCAAAGACAATGATTAATCTGCATTTTTTCCCCTGAAGATTAACTAATTCATTCAGAAATTATAGAAATGCTTATTTTATTTTCAAAGCATTTGATGCCATATTATCATTAAAGAAATTTGCATTTTCTATAACTATGTCAGACTCGATATCAGAAACCTAAGAAATGCTATTTAATTTTATTGTTTGTAATGTAAAATATCCTAATTTTAATGAAATCCACTTCAATAATTTAATAATAATTAATCGAAAATAAAACCATTTAAAAATTCTGTTCTTTTTTTTAAAATACTTACAGAAATGTATTGATATTGCATGAAGATTTCATTAAAACATTAGTATACATGTGGATACTTATTATTTTGTTTACTTTGAAATGAAATCATGTTTAAAAAAAATGATGATATCAGTGCAACTAATTACAAATTTCTTCAACATTAATGTAAATGTATTTCTGAATATATTTTTATGTATGCTAATATACAGGAACAATGTAATATGAACTGTGTGTTTTCATAGAAAATGATTGCAAATAAACATCTATTTCTGTTCATGTATATGTTTAATTTATCTATTTATTACTTATATTTGATATAAAATAATTATCTTCATGCAAATCCTTTGGAAATAAAACCAAAAATTTAATATAAAAAACTTAAGCTATGAAATGTGATTGTACTAATGGCCAAGATTTTAAATTTGACAATAATTAAATTTTTCAAAATAATTATAATCATTAATATAATGGTAGTACAATGGCATTAAATAATCTGAACATAAAGTACAATAAAGATTTTTTTTCAGAGAGAATCAATTAAGTCTAATATATATATATATTCTCTTTAAGTTCAAGTTGAGAAAAAAAAACTTTAAATTGGGGAAGAAACTTAAACTTTTGTAAATATATATAATAGTTTTCTCATACCTTTCAGTGGAATGTAAAAAAAATATTGTATTTTTTTTATGATTCTTTGTTATGGACATGATTATTATGTTTTTTATTACTTGCATATGAAAAAAAAATATTTTTTTGTTTTATTTACAAACATGAGGATGTTGACACTAAATGGAGTGAATTGCTTTATTTGTAATATTAAACATAAATATAGTACAGAAAAAGTGAGGGAATTATATTAAGTAATACTATTGTTATTATTTTATTGTTAGTAATATTTATTGTTATTATTTTAGTGTATATACTAGGAGTGCATATATCGAACATCCACATAAGTTATTTTAATCATATCTGCAGCATTTTGTATATCTCATC
This sequence comes from Caerostris darwini, assembly GCA_021605075.1. NCBI lineage: Eukaryota > Metazoa > Arthropoda > Arachnida > Araneae > Araneidae > Caerostris > Caerostris darwini. Next base: position 21,440 of record BPLQ01012273.1, read on the forward strand.
TTTTCAGAAAACTAATAATTTTTATAAATATACAAAATATATTTTTTCCTGCTGTAAGTTAGATTAAACTTCAAAATTAAGCATGCCGAATTTCAACCTTAGGATACCCAACCTCATCATCATTAATTTTTTTAATTAGATAGTTTTTTTACTATCTTAATTTTTTCCCATAAATTTTGTGTATTTTTCACTTAAAGCATAAAAAGGTGTTACTTAAAGCATAAAAAGGTTTTTTCTGTTAAGGACATGGCACATTTTTTTTTTCTACAAAGAAACCCACCTATATAACTGACTTTAAAATGAGGACCACCTATAATAACTGACTTTAAAATTGAAGCTTTGAATGCATTCAGAATCAAATTTAATTTATGTTCAAATTATTAACATTGAATTAAATGATATTTTATTCTCTTCACCTTCAATAATACTATAAAATAAACTATATATTTGTATATTAAATTTAAAACAATTGTTTTTCTTCAAGGTAAAATTAATAAAAGTCTAATAAGAAACATACATTAATTACGTTTAGTTGTTAATGATTGGTAATAGTAT
>BPLQ01012274.1:0-23106 GCA_021605075.1 Caerostris darwini
TAACGGGCACTTTACTCAGACTGAAACAAAATATAAATGACGTCCTTTTTTTTTTTTTTTTACTACGATTTTTAAAGTTGTTGAAAACACACTTTGTTATGAAAAACCGTTTGCATATTTAATAGCGGTGGCCCTCGTGTTTCACTCATGCATGCCACAAACAAACCCAATGACGGGAGAATATGTTTAGGATATTAGAGGTAATATTTAAGGGAAACACTTGAGTGACCCACACGTCCCTCTCGGAAAACTCCCAACATTCAACGCGATTATCGATGCTAGTACACATTATCCATCGAGTCTCCTCTTTTCTAAAGCAGCGATTACAACGCCGCCAACTGATTCGAACCTCGCGCCTCCTGCATGACAACTTCGCATGTTTTCACTGAGCTTTATAGACATTTTTTTTTTTTTGTTCTAATGCAGCTGGCGAACACTCGGACAATTGTCTTGGATACTTTAAGGCAAGCGCTGCACCGACGTTACTCATTTAGCACTATCCAGGAGGTGCGTGCAGCTTGAAGATAAGCTGCGAACGCGGAACCCCGCAACGCTCTACGATCATGTTAGACCGGTACCTACGGTTTAGCGTGGATTCCGAACCACTACAAACAACCATGGCACCGCCGGGACTCGAACCCTAAACCTGTGGGGCTCAATTCACGCTGTAAATATACAACAATGAGAACCTTCACTGTATTGGTATTTGTGATCACACGTGATGTCTACTACTACCACCACACCACATCTCTGTGCCTAGAGCTGAGTTGCCCCTTTACAGTTTGGGAATGATGTGGGTGAGAAGAAGTCTGATCGGACTGAGTGATGCTCTACTGTTATATGAGATCGTGACCTACGGCTTAAAGTAGATTTAGAACCACTACAAACATCCATGGCACTGCCGGGACTCGAACCCGAAACCTGGGTTACCGAGCGCCAGAGCGCGAGCTACTTGGCTATTCAGGCCCGGTATAAATGAACTTGCTTTAAACGAAATCTGATGATTTTTTTTTTTTTTTTTTTTTCTAAACGCAGTTTTGGATTTTTGACTTGTAAGCATTAATAAATAAACTATATTAGGAACTAAACTATAAAATTTATTAAGAACTAAATTATAAAATAGTTTTAAAATTATTCAGCAATCATGAATAGTTGAGCAGATGAAATGGATTTACAATTAAACAGTATGTAATTTTTACCAATCCTTTTAACGACCAGAGAATGTAATGTATTTACAATCAGTTCAGGGATTGGCACAAACATTAGGCCATCTGCGTGTTTTCACCGGCGCCCAGACTACTTTGTTGTTGTGAGAAAGAGCATTTCAATGCGAGATATCTCTGATAATCATTATAAACAATTTATTAAAACAGTTAGCTGATGATTCGTTTCTTCTGGGCTGATGCAATGAGAACAAGATTAGTAAAGCATACAGATGAATATTTCCTTCCATCAAAATTTATAATAATCCTATTAATTGGGCTGGGCAAACTAAATATTTGGGTGTAATCTTAGATCGTAAATTAAATTATGCTCCTCACATTAACTGTCTTAGGGATAAATTTAATAGATGCATTCGTGTACTGTATCCACTCATTTTGTAGGAATTCCACTTTGTCCTTGGAAAATAAAAAGCTCATTTATCTTGCTTACTTGCGTCCAATACTTGCATATGCGTTTGGGGATCTACTGCTCCGTCGAATTTCGAGATCATACAAAGACTTGAATATAAAATCCTACTCATGATTACAGATTCGCCTTAGTTTTTCCGAAATGAGGATATCAGACGTGCTCTTTCCCTCCCAAGTTTTGAACAATTTGTGTATAAAACTGCAAATTTGAAATTATAATAATAATATTAAAAAAAAAAAAAAAAATTATATATGCAGAATTTTTATTATTTTTTATTAATTAATAATAATTTCAAATAATTAATTTTTTAATAAATTAATAATATACTTATATTGCTTTTTTCTATCTACGACGACGACGACGCTTTGTCAGATTAATGGAGAACCTTGATTGCTTAGCAACCTCTATCTCCTGCTTTGTGAGTGAGGGAAATTTCTTAAGCTTTAAGCCCTTGGATTAGATAAAAAAAAAAGCAATACAAGTATATTATTAATTTATTAAAAAATTAATTATTCGAAATTATTATTAATTAATAAAAAAAAAATTCTGCATATATAATTTTTTTTTTTAATATTATTATTATAATTTCAAGTAGGTAATAAAAAAGACAAACGATAGAAACAAACAATAACGATTGGAGGCAAAATTGTGACTCAGTGGAGAAACTGCATGGTCATTCGGAAAGGAGGATATCGGAAAGTTAATGAATAATATTCAGAACAGCGCGAGGTCTTTTAAAATCAGAAATGTCGTAAACATAGTTGCTTAGATCATTCAAAACGGAATTATTAATATTTGGAATGGAATTACAAAATTTTTTTGCAGTTTTATACACAAATTGTTTAAATCTAATCATTGGGCTTAAAGCTTAAGAAATTTCCCTCACTCACAAAGCAGGAGATAGAGGTTGCTAAGCAATCAAGGTTCTCCATTAATCTGGCAAAGCGTCGTCGTCGTATAGATAAATAGGCTTAGACGAGGAACCTCTGCGAGGCTAAAAACCATTTTGGCAAAAATCCATTACTCTGCAATTGTAAGAAAAAATAAATAACTTTGAAACGTGTGAAATATATATATTTTTAGACTACTTGTAAAACTGCGTTATGTATTTGTTGGAAGCTTGATGGTTGTTCTGTTTTTGTAAGTCTAAAATAATTTTATTAACACGCTTTTATTAGTTTCACCTGTATGTTTGTTTGTAACTGACTCTTTGGGCTCGATTTTGCCCTACTTTAAGCGATGCAGATTTAATTTAAACGATGTAGACTTACCAAAATATTCCATGGTCGTCGGTCCTTGATAAGTTTATTATCTCATCATGATTAGGATCGCCAGGATTAGTGATTTTATTTTAACTTATGAAGAGTAATTGAACCCATGTAGAATGAAAGTACCTAAGATATTCTATTGGTAGATATATGTAACTTAAATCTTTAAAAAAAAACACTAAAATTAATTAATTAAATTGAATGAATGCATTAGTATTTGAAAAAAAAAACTGTATTAACATCCAGTGTCATCCATTACAAGTTCAAAAAAATGCATTTGAACTTGTAGTTGATGTTAATACATGTTACACTTGATGTTAATTTTTTTTTTTTCACATACTAATTCATTCATTCAATTTAATTAATTAATTTTATTTTTTTTTAGATTTAAGTTGCATATATCTACCAATAGAGGGCACCAGATGAACTTAAAAAAATGAATGACAATTATTTATAAAGGACTTTCTGCAATAGAGTGAAAAAAAGTAGGAAATGACTTTAAAAAATTTTTTTTTTTTTATATTACTTGTCGAAGGATACAATTGAAATAAATGCCTTGTTATTATTTCATAAGAATCGGGAGTTGGATCTTTAAATCGAGTTCGATAAAAAATGCTCGATTCCCGACATCACTTTTCCGGCTTATACTGTGTTTTGCTTAGCTCAGGGGTCGACAACCTGCGGCTCGCGAGCCACATGCGGCTGTTTGGATGTGAAGATGCGGCTCTTTAGTTCCATACGCAAATATTATTTATTTTATCAAAAAAAAAAAAAAAAAACATTTAAAAATCGTTTAAACATGTATGTACGTAACGCAACAAAAGTGGACAGCTTTTAAAGAAATGCCGCGAGTTGAGGCACTTATATTCGACGCATGGAATAGTCTTCCAGATTGCTACAGTGAAGTGAAGAAGTTGGCATTTGGAGTGCTGACTATCTTCGGAACGACATATTCGTGCGAGCAAGCGTTCTCTTGCATGAATATAATTAAAAGTAAAGTAAGAAGCCAACTAACAAATGAAAATTTAGAGTCGTGTTTGAAACTTAAAGCAACAAGTTATGAGCCAAATTTATCCAAACTTTCTAAACCTATGGCGAAGTCATCGCTCCCATTGAATATGTTTGCTCAATTGTTTGTTATTGAAGTACAAGTTAGTGTTGTAAGTAAATGTTTAACTGTTTTAATTTTTTACTTAGATAATAAGTAATTATCTAATAATGCCACCTATGTATATATATTTATATAATCTAATTTGTTGTGAAAAATACTTCTTATAGATGAAAAAATTGATATTTTTTCTTATGAATAAATAGATTTTTTTTTATCAAAAAACCTTTATTTATGCGAGTACTATTTATTGTTGGCAAGAAAAAATTTTGTGGCTCTTTAAAAACTTTGAAATTTTGTAAATTGTAATTTTTGACTCTTCCGACTCAACAGGTTGCCGACCCCTGGCATAGCTGGATTCATCTTACAAAAAGGGAAAAGTCCCCTCTATTAGCCGCCGATTTGATAACAGTTCAATTGATAATTGTTTTGTCTAATGCTTCAGGGATAGGCGACGCCATAAGAGAGCAATGTGCAATCGACTGTGTGGGAGCACAAGCGTCTTTTTCTGTACATTTTGCAACTGCCCAAAGAATCTCGCTTTGGCGAATTTATAATTATCATTTTTGTCTGGATTACATTATCTGCTGTGCCAGAAAATTGTGGGAATGGACTTCCATCAGAGACGACGGGAAAATGTTTGGAAGGAGTGGCATAACGCGTGCGAAAAATTCAAAGTATCTTGTTTCAGCCACAAAAAAAAAAAAAAAAAAAAAAACCATGATAATTCTTCTATTACAATTTAAAATCCTTTTTTTTTATCATTAAATTCCTTTTTTCAATTCCTTCTATTAGCTCACACTCTCCCTATATATATCTTGTTCACATTTTCAATCCTTCATAAAATACTCTTTATTTCATCCACTCAAGTTAACATACATTTTCATTTTAAACTTGTAGTGGAGGACACTGGATGTTAATATAGTTTTTTTTTCACATATTAATTCATTCATTAAATTTAATTAATAAATTTTAATTTTTTTTTTTAGATTTAAGTTGCATGTATCTACCAATGGATGGCGCCAGATGAATAAAAAAAAAATGCATAAAAATTATTTATGAAAGACTTTCTGCAATATAGAGAAAAAAAAGTAGGAATTGACTTAAATTTTTTTTTTATATTGTTTAATTTGAAAAGCACAATCACTTGATCGGTTCGGTTTATCGCTCTGCGATCATTTTGTGCACATGAGGGATAACAGACGGAGGCCTACAGTTTAAAGTGGAATCCGAACCACTCACACACATCCATGCCACCACCAACCCGTGATACCTATGGCCAGAGCGTTAGCCACCAGGCCGCACACACACAACCATTGGTCTAAAACAAATGCAGATGAGACTAATGCACTGCTCCCTAATTCAACAGGTTTTAAAGATCATTTTTAACAGGGGCCTGATGGCTGAGTGGCTAGCACTCTAGCTCTCAGAACCGCAGGTATCGGGTTCGAATCGCGGCGGTGCAGTGGATGTTTGTAGCGGTTCGGAACCCACTTTAAACCGTAGGTCCAGGTCCTAATAGGATCGTAGAGCGTTGTGGCGGTAGTGTTACTCGCTTTCGTAGCATATCTTCACGCTACACCTCTCCCCGGGTAGTGTTAAATGAGTAACAGCAGTGCAGCCCTTGCTTGTGGCTAAGGATTGCAATATCGGATCAAAAGTTCAATACCGGTATTCGGCATTTTTTATATCTTAATACCGGTAGCAGAAATTTTAAAAAAGAAAGAAAACCCATGTGTTTTTTTGTTTTATTTGCCAGTTTTATTAGAGAATGCAAATATAAAAAAAAAAAAAAAAAAAAAAAAAAAAAAAAAAAAAAAAAAAACACTCGAAATGGCAAACCATCTAATGCTGTCATTTTACTTATAATTTGATCAAAATTATCTTTTTTTATTCAAAATAATCCACAATCCCTAATGGTTTGGGCTTAGAAACTGTGCTTAAGTTTGTATCTTCATCGCAATTAAATTTTTTCCTCTTTAACAAATTTGTATCACGTTTCGTTTCTAAATGTGCATGGAGTCCGCTTGTACTTCCTCCATTCACTTTAATAACTCTTGAACATTTTGCATTACGATAATGCGCCAGTTCCCACTGCATTGATTCTTCGTGACAAAAATTAAACCCATATCGTTCCACACCCACCGTATTCACACCATGCGACTTCTGGCTATTTCCTTAACTCAAAAAACCACTTCGGGGACACCGTTTTGAGTCGATTGAAGAGATTCAACATGAATCGGCTCTCGCTTTGTAAGCCATCCCTGCCGATGATTTTTTAGATTGTAAAAAAAAAGTTGGCATCAGTGCATTATGTCCAGAGGGGATTACTTTGAAGGCGATCAAATAAATTTGGAAGAATAAATAAAGAGTTTTAGAAAAAATTAAAAATTGGTCTTACATTTTGGGCGCAATATATTTAACTTCACACATATATTTAACTTCTTTAAACATTGTATAAAAAAATGAATAATAGTTTAAAAAAAACTAAAGGACACGCTTTTAGAGTGAATCAAACTAAAAAGTAAAAAATAATTGTTAACATAAGAATAAAATGACTGACGAGAAAATGAATGCCACTGTTCTAAAAGCGTGGGGTGCTCGATATCAATCGTTATAATTTTTCACTCGTTTCATTCCGAAATGCAGAGTTAGTTTAAAAATGTCATACAAAGCACCCCACGCTTTTAGAACAGTGACATTCATTTTATTCTTGTGTTAACAATTATTTTCTACTTTTTAGGTTGATTCACTCTAAAAGCGTGTTTTTAAACTATACTATTTAAATGAGGTCCCGGTACGGAGGACTGGAACTATAGTTCTTACAATAATTTAATTGTGAGTAAAACAAAGGCTAAATGCGAATAGGCCGAGCCAGCCAGGATACGAACAGGGAATCTCCTGATCCGTCATCTGGCGCGTTATCCGTTGTGCCACGGTCCCACGCAGATTCGAATGTCTTAGGTACTTTCATTCTACACGGGTTAAATTTCTCTTCATAAGTTAAAATAAAATCACAAATCCTGGCGATCCTAATCTTGATGAGATAATAAACTTATCAAGAACCGACGACAATAAAATATTTTGGTAAGTCTACATCGTTTAAATTAAATCTTGTCGCTTAAAGTAGGGCAAAATCGAGCACAAAGAGTCAGTTACAAACAAACATACAGGTAAAACTAATAAAAGCGTAATGTAATAATATATTGAAAAGGACGATACACTGTATTATATAAATTTAATAAGGGTTTTTAAAATTTGGTTCGTTTTTATAAGAATTGCGAAAATTGATAAGCTCTTTTGACGGATTGATTTTTTTTTTTTTATATTCATGCCTAAAAAATCACAATTATATGTTGATGTAAGCAGGCTTGCCTAAAATGTATGTGTTATTAATGCATATTAATAGTATTATAATTATAATAAGGTTATATATATATTATAATAAGGTTAATTAATCAATAGTACTATAATGTATTATAATATAATTTAATAGCATTATTTAGCAACAGCTAGATCTAATTTGTTTACCATAATTTTAAAATGGAACATGTTTTTGGCAGCAAGCTTTATTGAAATGCAAAAACGTAGATGAGGAATGCATAAAAAAAAAAAAAAAAAAAAAAACCTATTACGTTGATGTTCTGGCAAAAGAAAGGAAATTTTTTAATGTTTTTTATTAATTGCCTTTTATTTCTACGTTGATTTAAGGAATTTTTAATTTTTAAACATTTTTGCTGTTATATTAAAACTACACTCACTTTTGGTACTAAACAAATAAAAAATTTTTGCTAATCTGTTCGAACGCAGGTCTGCGTAAGAGGGAAAAACAACGAAAATAATATTTCTTTAAATGTAAATAATGATACTTACAGTAAAGTCTTATTCATCTCAAATGAATTAGTATCTATTTTTAATTCCCTTGGAGGAATAGGAAATATTTATGATTGGATATATATTATTATATTGATGATTGGATTGTGATGACGAGTAATACGAAGAATAGAAGAAGGTCACTATCAATTACGGATATACGGAGCCCTGTGACGATATTAGATTTTTATTTTGTAAGATTTCACTATTCAATTACGGATATTTGTCTTTGCGGAGACCCCAGATAGCTGATGTTTAAAGATATTAAGATTTTTATTTTGTAAGATTTGTATTTTATTCCTATTTGTCTTTGCGGCTAGACCCCAGATAGCTGATGTTTGAAGAGAAGAATTTTATTTTGTAAGATTTGTATTTTATTCCTATTTGTCTTTGCGACTAGACCCCAGATAGCTGAAGGTGGGATGAAACTGTTTGAAGAGAATAATTTTATTTTGAAGTGATAATTTAGAGTATCACCCCCCACACACACACAAAAAACCCCTCTTAATCGAAATAACAGAATCTAAAAGGAAGATGACTAAACCTCAATAATTGACCTTTGCCACAAGAATTTAATACTTATTTTATGGGATTGGCTCCATTTTAAAATAGCTGTCAATAAAGTAACTCTGCTCGTTACCATATTGTCTAGCCATTCCCAAACTGGGATTTTTGTTCCTCTAGATCAGGGGTCGCTCAACTGTCCAGCCTTCGGGCCATGCTGTTTACTCCAGTAAGTACCAAGGGTCAAAACCGTTTTCATTTTTCTGCCATTATCTATAATTTTTAGACCAGTCAAAGAGTACACGCTCTGAGCGAGCATACGCTTGCTAAATTCAATTACTACATTTACTATTGTGTGTATCGATACGACCGTGACACTTGACGACATCTAGTGGTTAGAAGCGGAAATAGGTAGGTGTAATTATCGTGGGTAACCGCGGGATGTTCACCAGTTTATAATGTTATTGGGATTCATTTCAATTATTTGTTAGTTGTTATGCTTAAGTTAAATTTTCCGCGTATTATGCTTGTCATTAAACTTCAGCTAGCAAGTCAATAAAACCGAGTTATTATCCTTCTGTGTGTTTTTTATCCAACTTATTACAGCAACAATAAGCTATCCGTTGTCGCGGGCCGGATGGATGACACTGGCGAGACGGATTCGGCCCGCGGGCCATAGTTTGGAGACCCCTGAATTAGAGGATGCAATTATTAATATATTTGCAAAAAAATGACACAAAAATAGCGTTTCTTTTTTTTTCAATTTAATTTCTTTTAATAAGAAATCATTTCGTTGTAGTACTTAGCATGTCTACTGTTCCTTGGAAATGACTAATCTTTATTTGTTTTAAAAATAAGCTTTCTCTGTTCTTTTGGAATTGTAACAGTATTTATCATTAGTTGCTTTTTAGAGTTTATAACATAAAGACTGATTTAACATATAATAATGATTAACATATATTAATAATTAACATATAATAATGATTTTTTTATAATTTTTTTTTTCTAAATAATGTAAACAGTTTCTGCAATAATACTTCCTATACAGGACGACCGAAAAATCGTAATTTATTATTCCATTAAGCAACAGATAGTCATTTATTCTATATATTACTAAATATTCGTTTTATTTTAATTTATAATGATTTCAAAACTTTTTAATTGCTATAATAATTATCAACTAATGTAATCAAAATTATATAAACATAAAATGTTTTTTTATCAAATTAATCATTCTAATTTCAATTGTTTCATATTTTTTTAGTATCTTACATATAATAATCAACAAGAAAAATCATACCTTCAACAAAATTCCAGATTCAAAGTTCTTATTGTCATTTGTTTCTTTAAAGTATAATTACTAAACTCATGTTTGTGAAAATTGCAACACCATGAAGGAATCGTCATAATTGAATGAAATTTAATACACAGTTGAGTGGTAGTAGTACAAATAAATGATTAAATGTTCAAAGCAAACAAACAATAACAAGAGATCGGAATCAGTATTTTGTGTAGCCACCACGCGCCGCAATAAGTGCTGCTACACGACGTGGCATGGAGTCAAACAAATTTTGAATGTCTGCCTATGGAAGAGCATTCCATATTGTTTGTATGCGCACCCAAAGTTCGTCTGCGGAAGCAACAGGTCGAGGATCACGAGCGAGAAGCCCCCACATGTTCAATCGGCGACATATCCGGGGAATACGCAGGCCAAGGAAGAAGCTGTACCTGCCGCGTTGCAAAGAAGGATTGAACAGTCCTAGCGATATGAGGGCGGGCATTATCCTGTTGAAATACAGCGCCTGGCAAGCTTTGAAGGAAGGGAACAGCTTGGGGCTGTAGAACTTCACTGATGTACCGGTTGCTGTTCAGATTGCCCACAATTCTTAGCAATTGAGATCGTCCATGATATGCTATGGCACCTCAGACCATAACTCTGGGTGTTCGTCCACTGTGGCGTTCGATAATGCACTCCGGAAGGTGGCGTTCACCACGAATGCGGCCATCTGGTAGCGTCTGTAGCGAATGCGTCTGACACGAATGCGGCCATCATGGTACCACAAATTAAAGTGGGATTCGTCAGAAAACACGACATGCTGCCAATCATCACGCCAGTCTCTATGCTGAGCGGCCCATTGTAGCCGCAGGCGGCGATGGTTTAGCGTGAGAGGGATCCTGTATAAAGGAGTCCTTGCGCGCAGTCCACGCTGCAGCAGACGTCTACAAATTGATGAAGCACACAATGAAACACCTGTAGCTATTGACCACTGTGCTGCCAATTGTCTAGAGGAAGCTGTACGGTCCGTCAGCGCCATGCGGACCAGGTGTATATCATCGCGAGCTGACGTCACATTTCGGGGTCCACTCCCGGATTTCCGAGTTGTCCGACACTCGTCCGTCCACTGCTTCCAAAGACGCATCACTGTGCTGCTGTTACGCTGCACACGAGCGGCTACTGCACGATAAGACAATCCAGCTTCACGAAGGCCGATGATTCTCCCCCGTTCAAACTCTGTAAGTTGTTCAAATCTCGCTCTCTTTCGTCGAAGAGGCATAAGTAACGATTGAGCTAACGTTTACCACTAGCTGATAACCACCGATAACCATACACGCCTCGCTACAGCCGTCTATTTATTCGGATCCATCCACCGTTCAGAGGGCGCTGTCAGCATACGCATGCGCTACGGATTTGAAATTCTAATTATTTGCATATCATGCGCTAATTTGCATTTCCTGAAAATTTCAGCTCACTCGCGTAAGTCCTTCATGGTGTTGCAATTTTCACAAACATGAGTTTATATTCTCCTGACTTTTGAATAGAAACATTTCTTCCATCTTTGAACTCTATTTTTTTATGTGAATACTTTTATACAATTCCTAAACGACAAATTAAGTTTTCCAAAGATTCTTTTCAACATGGCGAAAAATATGGACAATTTTAAGTTTTATTGAGATTCCAAAGTCGAAATATTTTTTGTGCACGTATCCATATTTTTATCTGTTTAAAATAATAAGCAAAATATTATTTCCGAAGCCAATAAAAATCCCATGTTTAAAAGAACGATCAAAAATGTTTCCATTAAAACGCATTCATTCCACTGAATATTAGAAAAATAAACTATCCTATAACAAAATAAATTTTTAGAATACAATTAATCCTTACGTTGCCACTCAATGGAATCTCAATTCTTTCGGAAATATTTGCCAAACGATTGAAAAATAAAAATAAAACGAAATTCAATAAATAAATAATAAAAAGGAAATTAAAAATTGTAATTCGTTTGCAGACGATTTTTAAAGAGATTTCTTTTAATGTTACTTAAATCGTTTGGCAGAAAAATAAAATTTGTTTACAAGATTATGTTTTGATCAGGAATTTCAGAATAATACTATTTAATCGTCCGAGTCGTATCCGGTGAAATCAAATATAAATCTCTCCATTTCGTTGATACGAGGCATTTAATAAAAAAAGTACAAAACCCCGTGAACGTATGATTTCTATATAGTATGAAGGAAATCTTCGGCATCATTTCAAAACGTTTGGCTTTACGAGCAAAATAATTTCACAAAACTGCCAAACAAAGAAAGCCATGTGTTTATTCATAATAAAGACGTCAAAAGGATAATGCCATTGAAAGGATGGTGATTAAATAATGTTTTTTAGCAGTTGAAAAAAGGGGTAGAATTTTTATGAAACCTGTTAGTTAAGGTTTATTCTTTTACTTAAGCAGCGAACTACACTTCCTGTTTTTATTTCCAAATTATTATTGTATTACAATGAATGAAACCTGCGGAATCCTCAAATATTTAAGGAAAGATCCAGTATGAAGAATGAATTAGCTGTCAGGATTCTTAGTGATCCGTCATAATGTCACTTGAATGCATTGGAGTGGCTTTTAAACGCTTTTCTTAAACTCTTCGTCATGACATCAAAACTTTTTGAGGACACTTCAGCTGGAATTTATCTGCAATCATATAACATGTTAACAAATAACATAACAAATATTACTCAAACATGTTATTTATTTTACTGAAATTAAAAATTTCTTTCAAACTTAAAAGTAATTTTACTATTAAAGTCCTATTCTCTAAAGCCCTCTATTCTAAGGTTTAATCTTTATACCTGTTCGATAGCTCACACACACAAAAATAAACTCAAATAAAAAACGTGGACTGTATTAATTAATCTCCTTTATTTAGGCAGCCATCAAACTCGAAGATGAACTGACCACACAACCTCTCTCTGGGGTTACACTTATTGAACTCATTTATTTATGCAGTCATCGCACTCGAGGATGGACTGCCGCACAACCTTTCTTGCAGAATTTCAACTGCCCTTTCTTACATTCCTTTCTCTCTCGTCATCTCACCCCCACAGACAGGATGTTTTTCTGGACATAGGGTGTTCCCTTTGCACGGGGACCTGGGTTTCGACGCAATAATACCATAATCAGAGATTATTGATCAACCACCCAATTTTGGAAGAGTTAATCTGCAAGTAAATCCTAATGCGATAAAATTCTTTTTCAAATAAAAATGTAATCTGGCTCTACTATTTCGCTGCGTATTTCATTAGTGAAATGAACTGAAGGAATTATCAGACATAATTTTATACGAATGCATTTAAAGCACATTCTTCAAGTCGTTATGATAATCGCGAATATTTTGATTGCAACAGATTTTTTTCCCCCGAGGAGCAAATATATTTATGAACATTTTAAAAAATGACTGAAAATAGCATCTCGACTGCGAATGAAAATACCTTTTTGTGTGACGGGCGTGGAAAAAGATTCTCTCAAAAAAGAAAATTGGAACAGCACTTGCTCTGTCGCTCAGGATGGAACAAAAGATTTCTGTGAAAGTGTAACTTGAATAAGCATTTGCACAATTGCGAAATGTGCGAACGAGGTTTTGTTCAGAAGATCAGTTTGCAATACCACATGCTTACACGAAAGAGAAGTCCGAGAAATGTGGAAAAGCTTTTGCTTCCAAACCAACTTTGTGTGCACATTTGAGAACCCACACAAAAGAAAAGCCTTTTTCGCGCAATGCTGAATTTTCTCAGAAGAATAATTTGCAAAGATCCATACCTAATAAAAACCGTATGTGTGTGAATCTGCCAAAATGGATTTTCGCAAATAGAAAATTTAAAACGCCATTTGCATACTCACACCAAAGAGAAATCCTATGTGTAAGACGCACGACAAAAAAAAAGATTTTCCCAAAAGAGGAATTTATCTCGTAATGTGAAAACTCATGCAAAATAAAAATGGAAAAATTTTTGTTGTCCATAGAAAATGGAATTTTAATGACAAGTATGGGAAGACGTATTGCTTTAGGTGTCCCTCGTTTTAATATTTTTACAATTTTATTGTGAATTATCGCTCTTTTTAAATATAATTGTGACTGATGTGTGGGACTTTTTAAGCGTTAAAAATAATTTTACTTCACACTATTGAATCCTGATTGAACAAAATAACCCTTTTGGTTATAGGAAGAACCAATAAAAACCGTATACAGTTCTCCTCTATTATTGGACAATTTTTGAATGAACGAAAAGTGCATTGTATATAAAGAAGTATTGTTTTATTGAATTTGTTAATTGTAATAAGAATTTTAAAATGGTATGCTTGATTGTCGTTTTAGACTTAAGCTTTTTATAATATAGGATATTTAATTTTAGTGTTCACTTAATTATTTTCCATTGGAATGTTTTTATGTATAACTGTTTTATTAAATAAATTTATAATATTTGAAATGGAAATATTGCCAAACATTTCGTGAATGTTTATTCTATGGTAATAAATTTATTTCACAATTCAGACGAGTCTCTTCAAAAGACATTGTATAATTTGCAAAATAGTGTGTATTTCTAGAGAAGTGTTGATTGTCTGTAAAATATAAATTCAAATTTCATTTGTAATCAAATGTTAAAAGAAAACAATTATTAAAATAAAAATTGATTTTAATTATTTCCAGCTATTTTTTCATTATAAATGTTGATAGAATTTTATTCATGCGAAACCAAAGCTGCTTCACTTACCTATATGTGTAAAAAAAATGTTAACGATTTCTGCTTGAAACAGCTGAAAGTATGGGACACACTGCCACTGTTTTGTTTCTATTCATTTATTAATCATTTCTCTACCTTGTTCGTATGTGTGGTTCTGGTGGTTCCTATCTTGTGAAATACCAAGTAAAATGTCATTCGCGATTGTGCGATATTCACATTCCTTGTAGATGTATCTAAAGAAATCGCATCTTAATTTGCACAAACACGAAACAGCTTACACCGCATTTTTATCACAAAACTCTAATTGTAAATAATTATTTTCCCAAGGCCATTTCTTCACAGAATATTTTTTTTAATGTCCTAAATCAAAATTATCTGTATTTGATACTTATCTTCTGTATTATACAGTGTGAATGTTTTCAATTACTAATATGTGGGTTATTTTCTCTTCAAATAATAGCTCAAAATCGCTCCGTTCATTAGATTATTAATAAAAATGTAAGTTTTATTTATACATGTAGACTTAAGCCTTATGTAGAACTTCTTCCAACAGTCCAACGAATTCATCCCCGCCGAGCCCCCAACTTATGTAGATTTGGCCGCTTGCAAAAGACGCATCCCAGCCGAAACCCCAATTTATGTAGGGTTACACCGGTTTCAACAGATGCATCCCGGCCGAACCTACAGTTTTGTTAGACTTCCCTACCAGTCTAACAAAACTTGAACTTTTGAAGTGGGTGTCTAGGGGATTTGACAGACACAATAAAAGTCCTGCGTTTCTTTAAAGACAGCCATTTAATTGGTTCTATAATTTACAATAATATTTACTTTGGTTATTAATCAAGCGCTAAACTTGTGCATCTCGCTCCTCTCTCGTTGTTCGTCCTTCTCTTCCGCGCCCGGGGTTTTCTTCTCTCATCCACGGGGACCCGCTCCCCTCTAGTGGGGTCAGAGTTCAAAGTTCAATACTTTGTAAACAGCTCTGTCAAAGACGTAAGTCTGGTAATCACTAGCTCGTGATTACCAGACAAATAAATCCCACATACACATACTTTGACCTCTTTAATTGCTTCAGCCAAATTAAACCACCTTTTCAGCCGAGACTTTCGCCCACATTTTTGTAAATTAAGATTTTTGCAGCAGTAATCCTTTTCCAATACAATTGAATATGGAATCAAGAAACTTTCGAACGATGCATCATCGGGGCTAAAGGAAAAAAAAATTTCTAACAATATCAAAACCTGTGAAACTTTTTCAATAAAAGAAATGAGAAATTTTACGCTATTATACCAATAAAAGTTTCTATAGTGGAACGCAACATCTTATAGCAAAAAAAAAAAAAAAAAAAAAAAAAAAGTGTTTCATTTCAAATACGAATACATTTGTCTCATGTATTATGGATCGAATTCAGAAAACAGTGGTTCATCTCAAAAGTCTAATATCGGGTATCTGTAATTAAAGGTGCTATTTGCACTGTTGCCGAAGATTATGGAGCGCCATCTAGCTGAAAGTAAAATTTGGAGGAACCTATAGAGTTCTACATCATGCCAATGTAAATGTGTTTTCGAACTTTCAGTTTTGCCAAATAATTCGCTTTGTGTGTATATATTGTATATGAGTGTTTATATATTTCTAACCACAGATTGGCCTATCAGTGTTGCCTTTAATTTTCGATAAATTTGCAAGAACTCCCAATTTACCTAACAATGTCATTTTGATTCTTAATTTGTTT
Organism: Caerostris darwini; assembly: GCA_021605075.1. Classification (NCBI taxonomy): domain Eukaryota; kingdom Metazoa; phylum Arthropoda; class Arachnida; order Araneae; family Araneidae; genus Caerostris; species Caerostris darwini. The sequence goes on from BPLQ01012274.1 coordinate 16,131, forward strand.
TAACGAACTACAGAGGTAACAACAATCAACATTTTAGCATTCGCAACATTATTTGATTCCATTTAGCTCCTCAGTAACAAATGCTACGCGTGAATGTTAATTGTACAAAAAGTGTCTCAAAACTGCTATTGATAGTGTGGGCGCGTAAACTTAACAAACAAATGTGGAATTCATTTTTCACAAAACCTCTTTCTCATCATAAACCATTTTATTTGTACATTGTTTACTTTTTTATCATTAACAACATTTAATGTATCACTTTAGTTAATGATGTAATTCAGTATTTTATGCAAAACTTTTAATAATCGTTAAAAAAGTTAATTCAACTTTTTTAGAAGCAATTATTTAACTGCAGGTTACAATATCGAATCGATAATAATCATCATATTAATATAAAACTGATATATTTCTGCATTTAAGAAATGATATATATATGTATAATTTTTTACCTTAATTTAGATGAACTATAAACAAATTGTAATTTTTTTAATACATTGGTTTTCACTACTTTGGCCATTATAACAAAAATACATATTTTGTAAAAGTGTGATAAATCTCACGGGTCGGAAAAACATTCAAAGCGGGCCGCGGGTTGGTGTAAGCATTTAATCCTCAAAATGCATCTGATTTGAAAGACGCCATCAGACATCAGGTTCAACAGAAATTTTTCGCACATTGAACTGGAATACCATGTTTCTTGGTTTGTTACCATTTACTATTTTTAAGACTGAAAACGAACCTGTTCATTTTTCATGTTTATTCTATAAACTCCTATTTGATAAATATTTTTGACAAAATTCATTAAATTCAAACTCAATAAAAAATTTGCTATCACATTTTTTTTTTCAATTTATGGTAATAAATGTACCTAAGTTTATCATTGTCTTACTTATATGTGCGATATATTGAGAAGTTAAGGTATTATATTTTATTGGACTGAGTTTTATTTTATCACAAACTAATTTTATTTTAAATACATCCATAAAGACATGTTCTACAACAAAGCATTACTCTATCATCTCTTCTTTTCTTACTCTGAATATTTGAAAATCATTATATTTTGAAATAAATTTTATAAAAAATAGTTCAAGAAATACCGTCATTGGTAGTATTCAACTCGGCATGTAGATATTTAAATTTTCAAAATATGAGCTAGAAATATTTAATATAAATGTACTTAGTATACTAGCAAAAAGGCATCCAAAATAGCTAAATTTGGTGCATTGATTAGAAATCTTTTTTTTTTTCATTTTGGAATACGCATAAATTGTACGTACCAATTTTGGCCCATTATCACCCCTAAGAAATTTTTATATTTTAATCAATATTAGAAGTTGTTTAAATCACTTTATTGTAATTTTCGTGACATTCTGTGTGTGGTTTTTTTTTTTTTTTTTTTTTTTTTTTTTTTCCTCCGCTTAAAAATTGTTTGAAACCTTAGAAAGAAGATAAATTTGAATTCTAAAAAAAGAGGGCAAAAGCATTCATTAATCTATTTATAGAACGAGGGCTAAAAATTTCTTTAATGATAATTATCTGGTAGTTTATATGGAAATCCCAAAACTAATAAAATGTGAATTTATTGACAAAAAAAATAAAGATTGAAAAACATTGCCAGAAGTTTAAAAAAGATTCTTAAATTTATATATTAATGAAAGTATTTTTTTCAAGAGTTATGAAGCAAAAGAAAAAGCTATTATGGTTCAATATTCAATGAATGATTTCATTTCCACATCACCCAGGAGGTAGAAATCTTGATGCGTTTTTTTTAGAGAGGTATCGCCAGGAGCCCTAATCCTCTTTTTTTATGCCAGGATTAATGAGATATTTTCTTAGAAGAGTATAAACTATTTTCTTATCTGCTTGGTGTAGAATGATCAAATAAAGCGATTATTTTGAAGCTTTTTTATTTATTTTAAAATTGCAATTAGGTTTTCTTGATATATAGTTCCAATATTTCAGTATTGTTAAAAGCTCTTTGAAATATTAATTTTTGTGAAAGCTTAGCTTAGCGTTGGCAGCGTCCCACGAGTTTAGGTGGATTTTAATAGCATCTGCAATAACCCCAGTTATCAGAGGGTAAAAATTGGCTGCCAACGAATAAAAATCATGAAAAGTGCAAGTATAGCATGAGCACAATGCATCCGTATACAAGCAATTCAACTTCAAAGGGGTCTTTCTCATTCCAGTCATAATCAGTCCAATCATAGCCAGAATCCTTCATCTGTTTACCAACAAATTCAATCAACAAAACCAAACCAGTCACTTCAAACAAATCCATTGCAAATCAACTCATAAAGAACATCACAGTCAATATAGTGAAACTGACTTTTCCCAACAACCGTTTTCCGTCCTCAATAAAACTCATCTTTAATCAGCTTGAAATATCCAACAGAAATCAATAAATCTCTTTCCTCTTCAGAAGAGACAGTAAAGTTACAATATCACACAAGTTCTCCGGTTTTTTTTTTGCAGAAAAAATCAATATATATTAAATAGCAATCAAAATAATCACTGTTCGCTCAAATAGCCACGAACACAATATGAATATTAACAGAACTATCTAAAACAATGGCATATCATAACAATATCTTCTGTTTTATTTACATTGTTATTAAACAATAAAATCTCTATTGTTACGGATTGCATTATTACAATTTATTATTATTTCAGAGAAATATTATTTCAAGCATCTTTATCTTAAATCATTATTAAAATGGATATATTTACCTATCAGCTTTAAAAACTTTCAATCAAAACACATTTGTCCTTTTTTTGGGGATTTCAGTTTCCTCTATTTGAATTAATTTGCTAGGTAACAATATAAAACTGACCATAGGTGAATTCAAGCTTTAGTAAAAAAATTTCAGACACTTGTTTTTTTTATTGCCCATCCTTCATAATAGTTTCAATAATACTTTTTCTAGAGTTCTGCCGTTAAGTTCAATTTCGCAACAAAAAACATTGGAAGAAATTTTACTTCGTGAAAGCATAACATTTTTAATCAATACTGAATGTCTGATTATCCAACTGAGATTAGGCTGAGAAAATCTTCAGATTAGTTCACCTGATCACATAGATTAGGCAATAAACACTTCCACATTAGCCAGACAAAATTTCCAGAAAATGAATTTGTTCCTGTTTCTGTATATTTGTTCAAAAAAGTAGAATTTGGCCTTATGTATTCACTTAAGGATTAAACCAGTTTACCAATTGTGTTGAACAATAATTTTACGCCGTCTACTTCTTCACTACAATATCCAATAATATGATAATATCACACGTAATGTGCCCATGATAGGCATGCATACTTGTGTGTGAATGATGTATTTATAGCAGTCAACTTAAGTGCAACTAAAATCAAACCATATGTCTCTATCAACTGACTTGCATCAGAAAGAGTGTGCTGCGAAGAGTTTCATATATCTTTCAATAGCTCTTCATTTATTAGGGCGAATTTTCTAAAATCTTTTCTGGATCAACCCACATACACAACTCCTGCCATACAATAATCTTCAATATCTTGTCATATGAATACGGAGAGCTTCCATTTTTTTTTCTCGAATGTTTTCATCATGAAGAACAATAATTATTCTCTAAGTTGATTAAAATGTTTGAAATACATTTACATCAAACAGATGCATGTTGTCGAATTTTTGTAAACGTTTTATTCATCTAAGCAATATTTATAGATAATAATTTTAACACAAGAACAACATGTCTGATTCATCTTCAAAGAATTTTAAATTAAAAATATTTATAAAAAAATATCACGTACGAAAAACGAGGTCTTATTTTTTTAAAAATGCTGCCATTGAAAGCAATCAAAGCTTAGAAAGTATTATTTTCATTTTTAATTTATTAAAATCAATTTTTAAAATAATGAATTATTTTGTAACTAAAATTCTCGTGTCATTTTTATGTTATTTTAATAGAAACGTGTTCTCGAAAAGCAAATATTGTATTTATCTAAAGTAATGTTATGTTTCAACAACTTTGGAGTTATATACAGGGTTTCCATGAAATCTTTTTGTGGAAGGCAGAAATAGAGTTAATAATAATAGACCCAAGGTATGTAACAATTTTTTATTACACAAGATGATTAAAAAAAACTTTCTCGATAAAAGAATCTGTAGAGCGTTGGTTGTCAAGGAAAAATGGCTTTGTTTCATGTCGCCAGTTTCATTGCCAGCAAAAAAGCATTTGATTCATTGTTTTTCCCATTTTTTAAATAAAGTATACAAAAATTATTATTATTTTTTTTTTTTTGTAAATATAATTTTCTTTATTGTAATAAACTCTCGTTTGCGAAAGAAATTTTATTTTCAGTCTTATTAGTTATTTTGCCCCAAATAATATCCATATATTTAGGTTCCATTTTCGAGACAACGTAGTTAAAACTTATCTTCATTCATTATAACAATTACGTTTAATTGTGCATCTATCTGATAAAATCAAATTTCTGGCTTATCTATCCAGGAAAGTGGAATTTTTACACTCTCCTTTCCGAAGAATTAGCACCCTCTAATTGATTTTCTGTCTTCTCGGTATTTTCCATAATGATTTTGATGGTCTTATATTACCTTTTTCAAGCATAAAGTTAAGTTCTTGTTTGATTATTTCTAATCTTTTAGTACCAAACTGTCTTGCTTTTGAAAAACTTTGCCATTAATAGTTATATAATGCTCCGAATTGTGCTTTGATTTAGAAATTAGAAAATCAGGTTTTGTTATTCCGAAAATTGTGATAAAATATTAGAAAATTTATTATTTTTGTTTAAAGTACTTACATGTACGTCGGCTGACGATGTAACTTCACCAATAACTCTCAGTTTAGTCACACCATGAATTAATTTTTTGTTTTGTTTTTAATATATATCCCTAAATTAAATAGGTTAAGAAAATCTGCCCCCAAAACACCTTTCCTGACTCGGGCTATGATAAGTGGTCATTGAAAATCACGACGAAGTCGCACATCAATTTGTGTCTGAAACATGGGATGTTGTACCATTTCCAGCATAAGTTTAAACTCATCACTTATTTTAGCAATACACACGATTGGAATTAAACTTACATCCTCTCCATTGCCAATGAAAAATTTTATCCCAATTTTTTTTTCTCCAGATATGCGGACATATGTTGGAGGGGCTAGAAAGGTCGAGGGGCTGAAGTACTGACCTCGAGTCAGAGATAATTTCAGCATTAGTGATGCTATGATCCAGAACGTAGTTGACTGCAAGATGAATCGCACTGAGCTCTGCTAAACAAACGGTGGCTTCGTCATTTAGTCGGACGCTCACATGTGAAATCTCCTCCCCGTCCTGGTAGACTACAAAGGCAGAACCCGTCTTTGGAACCATCTGTAAAAATCTGGAATCCTTCATTATCTGGTTTAAAGAAAGTCCAATCAATGATGCGTTTCTCCCAGGGGGTTCCTCCAGTTCCAAATACTGGATGCTCCTTGCATGTCTCTTTTGAAGGACTTCAGATGGTGAGCACGTAGAAGATGTTTCAGAGTGATGTCCAACGGTGGGATGCCTGCAAGGATATTCAGCGCTAACAAAGAACTTTAACACTTTACCGATTGAAAGTTGTACACTACGTAAAAAAGTAGAAGGACACTTGATTTTGTAACAATAACCGAAAAATATTTTATTTTTACTAAAATTTTTATCAGAAACATTTTACAAATATTTTAAAAATACAATTTTAACATCAGAATTATGATATTCAAACATAAAATATTAATGGCAACAAAAATAGTTTCTCTTTTTTGAAACTTTGTAAAAAAAGTAGAAGGACAGCATTATAATGAATGAAAAAAATAGTGATTTTAATAAAGAATGTTCTTCCCATTGGAATTTTTAACTTCAAATATTCTGTTTGGAAGTGAATTGTATAGAGATTGAACTTCTGTTTGACAAAAATTGTCCCACGAGTCATTCAATGCTTCTTGAAGCTGAGTTAGCGAATCAAATTGCCTTCCATCAGCATAAACTCGACGAACTAGCATTGCCCAGATGTTTTCCACTATATTAAGGTCAGGACTTTTGGCTGGCCATGGTAAAACATTCACATTATTTGTTAGGAACCAATTTTTGACTCCAGTCGCGGTGTGAATGGAAGCTCCGTCTTGCTGAAACTTCCACTCTTCACCCCCCAAGTCAGAGCCATAAGGGAGAAGCTCGGAATTCAGCACTTGAATGTAGTCTGTATGTTTTTGCCTACCATTTAAGAAAACCAGACTTGTCCTTCCTCCGTATCCAACAGCCAACCAAACCATTAAACTCCCTCTTACCATTTGTCGCATTGAATAGTATTCGTCTCCATTCCCTAGACAATGCCAGTAGTGCTGATATCCGTCTGGACCGTCTAATTGGGAAAAGTTTTCAACTAGCAATAGTCACGCCTCGGTAGAACCTCATTGGCTATGACACTGCCTCTGCGCAAAGCTGACGATGATTTGGGATTTGAAGTATATATAGCTCTTCAGTTTTTAAAAAAAGTGGTAGGTTAAAGTTTCTACAAGATTATATTTTTTAAATTGTAATTGCTATTGGTATGTTCTGAATATATTATCAAGAGACACAAATCCGTCTTTAATATTTTGGAAGGACAAGTTAAGTCTACCGGGATAGTTTGATAAAAGTGTAAAAGAACTTATTTATTACGATACTGATTCTTAATAGACATGTGTTACTAAATGTTTGGGTCTATATTTATTACTATTAATGTTTTCTGCTTAAAAAATCTACTCTTCAAAAAGGTACATGCAAGTGAATTTTTAATCATACACAAAAGCAAAAGTTTGCAGTGCCACTTGCACGGTTTTCATTATTTTTCCACGATAATTTTCTACTTCTTGTTCAAGTTCTATTTGATAACAGCACCACCTGTGGGTAAATTTAGTATTGTCTGCTGTGTACATGCATATCAGTACATGTGTTACAAATTAACTTTCTTTTATCATAACTGTA
>BPLQ01012275.1:0-16777 GCA_021605075.1 Caerostris darwini
GAAGTAGAATATTTTTCCCCCATGGATAGACGTTTAAGTAGCAACTAAAAAATATTGCATTAGTATGAAATAATGTGATGTTCTATATGTCTAGTATGTAAATTTCGCTCAGAATTTTTTTTTTTTTTTTTTTACATATTCTCGAGTAATTTAGTTTTTTTTTTTTTTTTAACTTTGATTATATATCTCTTAAATTATAAAATGTAAAGTTGCAGTAAATTTTTATTAAAAATACAAATTTAATTTTTATTTCTTTAATCATCTCATTTTAATAGGTCCGTGTTGAATTTGTGACCGACTGTATTGTACTGTACTGTACTGTACTATTACTTCAAATATATATATCCAATAATTAAAGCAATAATAGAAAATTATTTAAGAGTTAAAGCCTCTTTTGCAATTTATATAATTGTAAAAATTGTAATTGTAATGAAAAAGGTACATATTATTTGTATCACTGTTCATGGGTTCAAAGGAATTGAAAATAATTGCATACTGTTCAACTTTTGCATACAAATAAGAACTTCCGAGGATATTAAAAAATTTATTTTAATACAATTAAATACGTTAGTTATTTCAAATTTATAAAAGAATAGAAAGAAATAAAACATTACAAATAAATAAAATTCTGAAAATATGACTTGCATCATACAAAAACAAATCCGAAGACCTAGTCGTGTTGTTTTTCTGAAACTTTTCGTTTTTTAAAGTCTACGGACAAGTATATAATATCTTGAAAAATCTGTATTAGTTCTTTCAAGCTGTTACCGATGGTTTTCATGTAATACGACGAAGCAAATCGAACTAATGATTTTTTCTTTAATTTCCGAAGGCATTTGTTTTCCAGGTCGGAATCAGTGGATTGCAAATCAATGCGAAATTCGTAAAAAAAATTATGTTCAACCACATGGAGATTGGGTATATTGAAATGCAATACTTTTGATTTAGTGAAACGAATATTTGATACAGAGCAGAAAGAATTTTTAATTTCAGCTACTGCTATTGGATCGCCTCCAACGAGTTCCTCATTTACAAAACTTTCTATGATCCGCGATATCGAGAATTTAGTTTCTTCGTGTATGTCTATATTATACTGGCTTATCTTTTCTGGTTTGTACGGTGGGCCTTTTTTGCGTGAAGCTATTCTTTCAACAGTTTTTCTTATCATTTTACCTTCCGAAAGAACTTGAATAGTTATCAATATTCCATTCAAACCTTCGAAGCATTTTAAGTATTTTAGTCTAGGGAGATGTTGCTCGAAGAAGTCTCCAGCCACCACATCTGTAAAAAAGTTTCTTAAGGTGCAAGTCAAAGTAAACAGTGAATATATGTGGAGAATATCTAACATATACATCATGCACGTGCCACTTGAACAGTACAGTAAGTGTAATTACAGTGCTATACACATCCAAAAAACGTTCAAAAACATTTCGAGTATGGTCACTAACCAAATGACAAGCATACATAATATATTTTAAGTAATCATACGGCTCCTTTTTCATCAACGCTTTGAATCTTATAAAGTAAGGTACCCAATGCTGTCTGATAAAGTAACTTTTTATCCAAATTGCTTTCACCAAATTCGTAACTAGTTCTTCACTTACGGTATCATCAAAAGTAAACGACACATTTTTCTGATGTTTTATATCAAATATACTATAAAAAGCTGGCATTAGCTGACTGGACTAAAAGCTTCATATGTTTATATGTCATTTTTAATTAAAAGCTAGACTGAAATTAAAGCGATTTAATATTTCAGATCTAAAGTTCTAGAATAAGTATCGACAGCCTTATATAGAAGATTGAACACTGTGTTGCCTTTTAAGTTTAATTTTTAATAATGCCATATGTTGCAATTTAGATTTGTTTTATCGCACTAGAACTAAACTGTCTGTTCTTATAACTGCAATGCTCTTTTTTTTTTTAATGCAGACAGATATTTGCAATAAATATATCTAGCAAATATTTATTATTATAATCCTTAGTATTTTCCATAATCTATTATCTTTATAGTTCATAAAATGGGGGGGGGGAGGCAATCTTTCTGAGTATAAAGAATAATTTAAATACTTTTATTAGAAGCATCTAATTCACAAAACTTTGCTAATTAGTCAATAATTTCATTATGAGTACACCTTTCAGTTTTATTTCATAAGAAGGAAGATAATTATTTTTTATAAGATTTTAAAAAACTGTTTGATATATATTTAACGCACAAGGGGAAAAAGAAACCTTAGAAACTCCCATACGTTAATCCAAGTCAGCCACACGTATCAAATAACTCCTATGCATATAACTAAGTAATTATTAAAATCTCGACCGCCACTGTCGCGGCCTGATGGCGAACTGGCCAGCGCTCTGGTCATTGGCACCACAGGCTTCAAGTTCAAATTCTGACGGTGGCATGGATGCTTATTAATGGTTCGGAATCCACTTTAAATTGTAGGTCCCGGTCTAATTAGCACAAAATGACAAGTGTGCACAAAATGACCGTAGAGGGGCAAACATAATGCATAAACAAATTAAAAAATTTAATTCAATCTTCTTTCCCCGTCTATAAGCTCTTCGACTGCATTGTTTTTTTTCTCTTCTAATGCAGATGGCAAACACTTAGTCTTTGATGCCTTAAGGCAAGCTCTGCACAAACGTTACTCACTTTGCATTACCCAGGGGGTGCGTGTAACTTTAAGATAAGCCACGGACGCTGAGTAACAATGCCCCCGCAACGCTCTACGATCCTATTCGACCGGGACCTACGGTTTTAAGTGGATTCCGAACCACTACAACATCCATGGCACCACCGGGACTCGAACCCGAAACCTGTGTTACCGAGCGCCAGAGCGCTAGCTGCTCGGCCATTCAGGGCCTCGACTGCATTGCAAATGTCAATTTCAATGTTTTATTGATGTTTAATAAAACTAAACATCGGTTCATTTAAAAAATTCAGGCACAAAAAGAGAACTTGATATTGATAAGAAAAAAATTGGAACAATTTTTTCATCATTTCAGTTGATTCCAGCCTTTAAACGTTTCCAGTCCAAACTTAAACATGAATCAATACGCTTCGTAAAAAATTATAGTTTCCCTAACAACTTCTATTCCTTCATTAGGATTTCAATTTAGTATATTTCTTATTGTTCGCCTGTTACAGAACAACTGCATTTCATCTGTAATTTTTGAGGAAGGCGGCGTTTGCTTGCAGACAAGCCTCAGTACCTGACTCTCTTGCTTCCAAGAAACTATCTTTGGCCTTCCTGTTTGCTGTTTTATGCAATAGCTACCGGATTAAGGTTTGGTTTTGTCGCTCTACGATTATTTTGAGCCCACTTTGAGCTAATTAGACCGGTACCTACTGTTTAACGTGGATTCCGAACCACTAACGAATATTCATGCTACTACTAGAATTCGAACCTGATCCTGTAGTACCAAAGGTCAGAGCTCTAGCCAATTGACCATCAGGCCGCAAAGGAGACAGTGGTCACCTACAGCTTTCGATCTTAAATTTTTCGTACAGCTTTAGCATCACTGTAACCAGCATCTTTGATATCTATTATTTTGCCTTATTCAGTTTCTGATAAGTTTAATCCTCTCGCGATTATTAAAATACACAAGAATAAACATTTCTGTATCCACAAAACTTTCGCTTGTTTCTAGAATCCGAGAGAAATACTATTTCAGTTTATTTATTCATTCAAAATAGCAATTAGCGCACCACTTTATCCTTTTTTCCCAGCTGCCATTAGCCAATTTTGATAATTTTTAAATAATGTCAAAAATATCAGATTTATTTACAAATGTATTTTAATTTATTATTCGTAGTATAAATTTTATTGCATTTATAGTAGCACTAGTTTTAAGTTGTAAAAAATGTGCATAATTTGAAATGTGAGTAGTTATCTATATTTGGTGATTTTTTGCCACCATTTTTGGCTTTATTAGCAGGTATTCCTCTTCTATTCCTCTTCCTTCTTATATGTTTTGATGAATTCTCTTTCCGCTCTCTGATTTAGATATTCATCAATAACGTGTTTATTGTATTGAATTGTTTTATAAATTTTTCCATAAATTAGTTCAATATATATTTCTTTATTTCGATATATTACCGCCTTTCATGTTTTTTTTCCTTTCTTATAATTTTGGAATGGGCCTGAATGGTCGAGTGGCTAGCGCTCTGGCGCTCGGTACCACAGGTTTCGAGTTCGAGTCCCGGCGATGCCATGGTTGCTTATAGTGGTTCGGAATCCACTTTAAAAAGTAGGTCCCGGTCTGATAGGATCGTTGAGCGTTGAAGGGGCATCGTTACTCCGCGTCCGTGGCTTATCTTCAAGTTACACGCGCCCCCTGAGTAATGCAAAATGAGTACGTTTGTGCAGCACTTGCCTTAAGGCATCCAAAAGACCAAGCTGTCTGTGTTTGCCAGCTGCATTAGAAAGAAAAAAATATATTAATAATTTTGGAGTTTTTTTAATATATTTTCTATTATTTTTTTGTCAAAGTTTTCCTCTTTATTCAGCTTCTGTAATGCCAAAAGTGAATTTTGCGAAGATTTCGGCCTTGATAGTGTGTTCATTTAATTTCCCCAACATCATTTGCCAACTCTATAGGGCATCTCAGTTATTGGCAAAGTGATGTGGTGGGGTGTAGTGTAGTATGAACACACCGAACTTGTTCACACTTTATAATACAAGTATCACTTACATTAGTCAGCGCCAATCTTTAATACTACTGTCATTTGAAATGAAAGTATTACCAGCAGTGATATCTAAAGGATCAAGATTATTTTCATAATTCTTCAAAGATAGTTAGACATATTACTTTATCATATTTATATCTTTCTTAAACATTGACCTTTCACCTTTCACCCATTGACCTTCAGGTCGTATTCCATTACTGTCTCTTTCAGATATGAACGCAAAACATATTTTCTCTCAAATATCTGTAAACGAAGTTCCTAAGCAAAATAACATTTATGTCTTGTTTTATGTTTTTCACATTTGATTTCTTCCAAATTATTAAAATTCGATTTGAAATCTAAAAAGCAAAGCCTCTATCCTATTGGTTGACACTATAAAGAGGAGCGTTCAAGCATCTAAATTCTACTCCCGGCAATAACCATTTAAATTCTTGGTGCTAAGATCTGCATATAACATATCTTTGAGATGCACAGTATGTAAAACTGTAGGTAATTTGTTATATTTCTAGTACTGAATAATCTCTGACCAAAATTCTTGGAATTTAAAAATCGTCTATAGGTTTTTGAAATTATAACTTTCAATACATGATCAATTCCACACACAGAATTAATCTTTTGCCTTTTATGTAAAGCTTTTAGACTGACAGCTTATCCAAATTTTAATTTCCGTCAGAGGTGCAGATTTATTACAATTACTACTATTAAAGTGAAGTAGATGCAGCCAAACAAGTGATTGATTGCCTTGCATAGGCTCGAAATGACAAATAAGAAATTTTTTCTACTTCTTTCTATTTTAATTTCCGTCGGTGATCAGAGATTACTAAAATTATTACTTTTAAAAAGGATTAGATGCAGCCAAACAAATAGTTGATTACCTCGCATAGACTCGCATGACTAATGAGAACTTTTCTTTCCAACTTCTTCTTTCTATTTTAATTTCCATCAGTGGTGGAGATTACTACAATTACTACTTTTAAACAGGAGTAGATGCAGCCAAACAAGTGGTCGACTGTTTTGCATAGACCAGCAATGACTAATCAAAACTCCTTTTTTTCGTTCCTTATGAATTGAATATACATTGAGCATTTATTTAAATTCCTAATTCTAATCCTTAATTCCTAATCCTAATTCCTCAAAATTCCACTATATTCCGTCTCAGAATATAACACTGAATAGTGAGTTCTCATAATGACGTTATAGACCAATTAACAAACTTTCATGAAGCAGATGCTTATGATAAAAGTCTTTATCATATCTTTTTCTTCAATAAAGAGCTGTATTATGAATTATAAAGATCATCAATATCGCGACAGCTCAGAGTGGGCCAAGGCTTTCCTTTGAAGAGATTTCCATGCATTCCTCTAGGTGACCATGGTCCACCAATTCCTAATCCCCTGTACAGCAAAAGCCTTCTCAACTGCGTCTATCCATCGCTACCTGGGGTCCACTTGAATCATATCCATCGCAACCTCTTCCTCTTTTTTCCTGTGGCTTTGCCAAAACGAGCATTTTTTCAGGGTTTAAATCATTCATTCTAAATATATGAGCAGCCCAGTTCAATCAATTGATTTTATAATATATGGGTCTTTATAGCATTTATAAATTTCTGCGTTGCACCAACGTCTTCCGCAAAGATCACTTTCCTTAACACCTCCAGGAATAGTCTTTAAAATCTTCCGCTCAAATATACCCAAATGGGTTTCATCAGATCTTGCCAAAGTCCAAGTTTCAGAGCCATAGACCAAAATAGGTCCAATAAGAGTTTTATATAACAAGAATTTAGTTTTTGTGCTTATGAACTGTGATTTAAACTGATGAGTTATAAAGATAGAATATTATAATTTAAATAGGACATATTGTAAGATTTTTAATAAGAAATATTTGATAGATAGATTTATGAGTTCACATTTGAAAAAAAAAAGCTTAAAAGATACAAAAGGAAACGAAATATTGTTCAGTTCCAGTGCGACAAAATAAATCTGAACTGGATCAGATGGCATTAATTTTATAAAATAAAAAAATTAATTTATAGGGCATCATCATTTTTTAATCCTCTATATAATCTTAGCAATACTTCTTTAAAAAATCTTAGATCATATACAGTAAATGTTATTCTCAGCCGGGATTTCAAGATGGCAGATGAACATATGAAGAATTTAGTCTGTCACCTAATGTCAGTTTTTTATTACATATTTCATTTAAAATACATGGAAAACGCCTCGGTTGGTTTTGATTCCACTATAACAGAAGAACTAGTTACGAATTTGGTGAAGGCAATGTGGACAAAAAGCTACTTCGTCAGACAGCACTGGGTACCTTACTTTGAAAAATTCAGAGAGTTTATGCAGAAGAATCCCACTGAATATATAAAACATATTGCATTTGCTTGTCATATGGTCAGTGACCATACTCAAAATATTTTTGAACGCTTTCTGGATGTGTATACTACTGTGATTACACTTACTGTAATGTTCAAGTTGGAAGTCCATAATGTATTTGTTCCGTATACTCCTCGTATATTCACAGTTTACTTTGACTTGGAGCTTGAGAAACCCTTTTACCAAGACGGTGGATGGAAACGTCTCCATAAAGTTATCTCGAGGAAGGAATACATAAAAGGCTTTAAAGATGTCGTCGGAATACAGAATACTATAAATGCTTTTGCGGACGTTGAAAAATTTAAAAAAATTGTTAGGGGAGTAACATTACTTAACAAACCGCTTTCGTACAAACCAGAAACGGTAAGCAAGTTTGATATTGATACGCATCAACCAACTGTGCGTTTGACTTCGTGGATCACGCAAACTTTTATAAATGAACAATTCTCTGAAGATGAAGGCGACGGCCCAATGGAAGTGGCTGAACTTCGAAATTCTTTGAGTTCTGTAATAAATGTGTTGTTCAACTATATAAAAGTACTGCATCTCACTACACCCAGTTTTATTTCAGAAAATAAAGAAAAGTTTTATGATGATACTGATCCACTCTTATTCGTCCGTAAACTTGCCTGCAATATAGTATACAGGAAATCCGCCGATTCAATCATGAGAAATAAATGCCTTCGGAAATTAAAGAACAAACCACTAGTTCTGTTTGCTTTGTCGAATTATGTGAAATCAATCGGGGAAGGAGTGAATGAATTGGCAGCGATTTTTCAGTGTTTTGAGGATGTTTTAAGTGAAGATTCAATGTAAAATGTTTGAGAGAAATGTGGTCATCTTCGGAGTTAAACTGTGAAGAAAATTTGGACTTGCTTTTTACAAGACATCACTTGTAATGTTTTCGTTCATTGTATTTTTGTACTTTTAAAAGATTTGATTTTTGACTTAACTAATGTAAATAATTCAATTAAAATAAATTTAATACTCTAGAAGTTCTTTTGCATGCAAACTGTATAAAACACTTGGTAATTTTTAAACTCTACGCATACGCGAAAGTAACTATAAAAATACAAAAGGCCATAATTATCATAGTATTGTATAAATTTTAACAAAATTCTGTGTTTAAAAAGCTAAAATCCTTGGTAACTGCCTATTTTAGTTTTGTATATTTACTTGATAGAGTCTTCCAAAATACGTTTACTGTGAAGATTCTCAAAGTACTAGCTTTATCATACTAGATTTATAAATTCATTCAGTTATTCATAATTCACGTTAGTAAATAGGAACTAATTTACGTTAGTTATAGATATTTCTTTTATCTTGCTCTTTTCTGGGCAGTTACGTTGGCAGAAATAAAAATGAATTGCTTGAAATTAATATTTATGCTGGCATTAATATTTGTTTACTAATAACCATAACAAAAAACATACTTTCAATCATATTTGTATTTATCCTACATATATTGGATAACATACAGAATGTCATGAAACTATTAGAATAAAAATTGAGTAAATAAAACGTAGATACATTCTAAGCTAGAAAATTCACTTTTATCGTAACTATGCATAGCCGTAAGTTATAGGAAAATGAGCAGTTTCTTACAGCCATTAATTCGGAATTCCTCAGATACGCAAAAACAATTATAAAAATACCAAATATCATAATTATTACAGTATTGTATAAATTTTAACAAAATATTGAGTTTAAATTTTTTATATTTAGACATAATATAGTCTTCCAAAATGCATTTACTGTGAATATTCACCAAGTACTATCTTTATCTTACTTCATTTTTGAATTCAGTTATTAACTTACGTTGGTTGGTACTGATATTTAAATTTATAGTTATTTTTTTTATCTTGATCTTTCTGAGCAGTTAAATAGGAAAAATAAAATTAATATTTATGCTTGAAATTAATATTTATGCTTGAAATTAATATTTATGCTGGCATTAATATTTATTTACAAATAACCATAATGGAAAACATACTTTCAATCGTATTTGTATTTATCCTATATATATTTGATAACATTCAGAATGTCCTGAATTTATTAGAACAATAATAATAAAACCCAGATACATTCTAAGCTAGAAAATTCATTTTTGTCGGAGTGTACCCGTAATTTGTAAGAAATTGAGTAATTTGTTACAGCCAATAACTCGTAATTCCTCAAATACTCCCGTATACATAGCATAAAATCAGTATCTTTTGGACGTACTACGAGTAACCAAAGCGTTTTGTATGAAAGTTGTGAAACTTGAAACATTGTGATTTAATAAAGACATTTATCTTGGTTTGTTTTACATGCTTGGTCAATTGCCAGAAGCCTTTTACACTTGTTCTAATGCATTTAAAGGTGGGTTTTTTTTTTTTTTAATGTTTCCTGTATGAAACCTGTAAGTATGTATATGCAATGTACTCAAGAAAAAATACGAAAAAAAATTACTTAGACATTACGTTCCCTAGAATAAATACCAGATGTCACTACGACCTATTTGTGGTTTTCGGTTCGGCGGTTCAATTTTTCTTGTTAGCCGCAGCTTTCTGATGGTTCGAGAAGTATTGATCAATTCATTCAAACATTTATGGAATCTTCATTTATTTACAAGCAATATTTACAAAGATATACAAGGTTGATGGTAACAATTCAAAGGCAAAAGTTAAACTGGAAGACAAATGTTCCTTTTAGAATAAAACAATTCGTTTCCACAGCAACAGCTGGTCTCCACGGCAACAGCCCGTCTCCACAGCAACCAACAGCCCATCTCCACGGCAACAGCGCAATTCTGAATCGGTTCCAAACGATTTCTATAAAACTACCACGTGACGCTGCGTGGCGCGAACTAAAGCACAAAAATTCCAACACCAGATGCGTGGTCTCGGTGTGGAAAGAAAAGAAAGAATGCAAAGAGCCCTGGGTCACTCAGGAAGTGTGATGCTTTTTGATTCCGTTGCTGTTTGCAAATTGGTATCCCCAGAGATGGGATCTGGATTTTGCATCCACCCCATCTCCTACTCGAGGTCGGCCTGATGGCCAACTGTGTAGCCCTCCGATCTTTGGTACCACAGGCTTCAGCTTTGAATCCTGGCCTGTGGTATGGATGTTGGTGAGTGGTTCGGAATATACGTTAAATTGTAGGTCCCGATCTAATTAGCCCAAAATGTGCAAAAAATGATAGTAGGGTGACAAACCAAACCTATTCGAGGCCAACTGAAAGACTTCTCGTTCTATAGGTTTAACGTTTCTGTAACTGGCATAAACACAGCAGAAGAGGGTAGTGGAACGATCAAAGAGGTGATAGTAGTCTCAGGTGCATTTAGGGCATGTATTAATAATAAAGGAATGAGAAAAGTATATAGAAGGAAGAGAAGAAAGTTTAGAAAAGCTATTCGTACATCATGCGTTGCGTAATATAGTGAATATTTTTCAAATAAACTCACAAAATAGTAGCTATAACCCATTAAAGTAAAATCCATCCATAGGGCTTAACTAGAAAGTACTCTTAGAGGAGAGTGACCAATTTGAATACTGCTGATAAAAATACAGCCGAGGATTAATTAATTAACAACAGATTACCAGTTTTTTTTATTTATAATGCAGCTGGCAAACACTTAGACAGCTTGGTCTTGGATGCCTTAAGGCAAGCGCTGCACAGACGTTACTCACTTTTCATTACCCAGGGGGCACGTGTAACTTGAATATAAGCCACGGGCGCGGAGTAACAATGCCCCCGCAACGCTCTACGATCCTATTAGACCGGGACCTACGGTTTAAAGTGGATTCCGAACCACTACAAACATCCATGGCACTGCCGGGAATCGAACCCGAAACCTATGGTACCGAGCGCTAGCCACTCGGCCATTCAGGCCCAGATTACCAGGTTTATTCTATTAATTAAGATTATTTGGTTTTATTCGTAAATCGAATATTCATATTGTCCTTAATTTTCTGTGCGTTACGCTAGTAGTACCATTTGTAGCTTTTATGTTTGTTTGTACCTCTGTGGTCATTTTGTGCACACTTTAGGCTAATTAGAGTGGGACCTATAGTTTAACATGGACTCCAAACCACTAATAATCGTCCATGCCACCGCCAGAATTTGAACCTGAAATACCAATGGTCAGAGAGCTAGCCATTGGTCATTAGGCCGCTTTATAGCTTTTAATAAGTTTGAAATTCCAAGCTGAAAGGTCTCACATTTACAACATCTTTATTTATTATGTCAATATAGTAAATAAATAAATAAGCATATAGATATACGAGTAGGATAAATATTTTGTGTGTATTTATTTATTATACAAAAACATAGTAAAAAATAAATATAAAGATACATAACAGACTCGAAATTTTTTACTACAACTATGTGTTTGTTCGCTTATGGAAGCTCCGAGTCAGTAATTATGTTTTTTTTTCTGAAAAGTAAGAGTAATTTTTTTTTTCTGAATAAGTTGAATAATTTTTGAAAATTACTGAACCCAAGCCGCCTTCCTCTTGCTTATTATTTCTGGAGATTAAAGCTTATAAAAAAATGAGATTGTTTAGATTTATTTTAATATTCACAATATATTGACTGAATAATTATTGAAAATGTATGTATACATTTTCACATTTTCATTTTACTATTGAGTGATTACATTTGAAAGTGCATCGAAAGATTATGTTAATATATTTTTATGAAAACAATCTCGTTTTTTTTTCAATTCATTCTATTAGCTCACACTCTCCCTATATATATCTTGTTCAAATTTTCAAACTTTTTATTCATCCACTCAAGTTCAAATACATTTTTTTTTTTTAACTTGTAGTGGATGACACTGGATGTTAATGCAGTTTTTTCAAATATTAATTCAGTAATTAAATTTAATTCATTAATTTTAGTTTTTTTTAGATTTAAGATGCATGTATCTACCAATAGATGGCGCCAGATAAACTTTAAAAAAATCAATGAAAATTATTTGTAAAGGACTTTCTGCAATATAGTGAAAAGAAAGTAGGAATTGACTTTAAATTTTTTTTTTTTTATATTATTTATTTCTGAAGAGTTAATTTGTGTTGTATCCACTACCGATATTTGCATTATATCAATGGCATTGTTTGGATCAGATCTATGTAATTCTTCTTTCTAATTAATCCTGCCACCTTTAAAATAATATATATATATTAAAACTAATTACTGCTTTATTGTTCTGTGATATTGTTAAATTGACATTGAAAAAAAATTCCCCAAAGTTTTCGCTCGATTTTGCCCTACTTTTAGCGATCAGATTTAATTTAAACGTTGTAGACCTATCAAGTACCGACGACAGTAAAATATTTTTATAAGTTTATTATCTCATCATGATTAGGATCGCCAGGATTAGTGATTTTATTTTTTAATTTATGAAGAGCAATTTAACCCATGTAGAAGGAAAGCACCTAAGGCATTCAGACCTGCGTGAGACAGTGGCACAAAGGATAACGCGCCTGACTACAGATCAAGACACTCCCCGTTCGAATCCTGGCTGGCTCGACATATTCGCATTTAGCCTTTGTTTTACTCACAATTAAATTATTGCTAGAACTATAGTTCCAGTCCTAAAACCGGGACGTCATTTAAATATTATAGTTTACAAACGCGCTTTTAGAGTTAATCAAACTAAAAAGTAAAAAATAATTGTTAACCTAAGAATAAAATTACTGACGAGAAAAGGAATGTCAGTGTTCTAAAGACGTGGGGTGCTCGATATCTATCGTTATAATTTTTCACTAGTTTCATTCCGAAATGCAGAGTTAGTTCAAAAATGTCATACAAAGCACCCCACTCTTCTAGAACAGTGACATTAATTTTCTCGTCAGTAATTTTATTCTTATGTTAACAATTATTTTTTTACTTTTTAGTTTGATTAACTCTAAAAGCGTGTTTTTTAGTTTTTTTAAACTATAATTTATTTTTTTGTAGCTGCATTTGATGAGTTAATTTGTGTTGTATCTATTAACGATATTTGCATTATATCAATGGCATTGTTTGGATCAGTTTCATGTAATTCTTCTTTCTAATTAATCCTGTCACCTTTAAAATAATATATATATATATATATATTAAAACTAATTATTGCTTTATTGTTCTTTGATATTGTTAAGAGGACATAAAAAAAAATTTCACTAAGTTTTTGCTTTTTATATTATAGAAATTACTTTTCTGTTTTAAGAAAATGCAGAATAGCCATGACTACTTAGAGCAGGGAGGGCTGACCGACCCAAATGATCTTGCGGGCCACTTTGTAAAGGCATCCTAACTCCACGGGTAGCATATAAAATTATATATCCTCGTATTAGATTTAAACCCATTATATACATTTTTTGAAGTGAAAAATTGAAACCTAATGAGTTATTACTTTTGTGTTTACTATTATTCTTACATGTAAACATAGATAATATAATAATAATGATACTAAACGCACATTGTAAAAAAAATATATAACACTAAATATGAAATTAAAACAAATTTATAAATATAAACGAAATAAAAAAAATGAAATTATTAAAAAATATTTAATGTTACTAGTGCGATATTTGTTTCTCCACTCTTTCGCTTAGCTTTTGTAAATCGATAGGATTGTCGATATTGTACGATATACATATCGAAACATTTCAATATGTATACCGTAATCAACTAACAGAATTAACTGCGATATTCGAAGCGAAAGTTCGTATCCTAGCGAGGGCATGGATGTTTGTGCGTGGTTCGGAATCCACTTTAAACTGTAGGTCCCTGTCTATTTAGCCCTCGAGTGCACAAGATGACCGTAGAGCGACAAACCAATCCAAATCGAAACGAAAAGAAATTCTGTCAACATTAAGATTGTGCATAACTGATCATTATCGTTCCTTAGATCAATGATCTTAAACTAGGGAGCCTGATGGCCAAGTGGCTAGTGCTCTAGCGCTCGATACCACAGGTTTCGCGTTCGAGTCCTACCGGAGTCTTATATGTTTGTAGTGCCAACGGCCATACCATGTTGAATATACCGGTTCTCGTTAGATCACCGAAGTCAAGCATCATTGGGCGCGGTCAGTACTTGGGTGGGTGACCACCTGGGAACACCGCGTGCCGTTGGCATTCACAAATTTGGGACCTGAATGGCCGAGTATCTGGCGCTCGGTGCCACAGGTTTCGGGTTCGAATCCCGGCGGTGCCATGGATGTTTGTAGTGGTTCGGAATCCACTTTAAGCCGTAGGTCCCGGTCTCTTATGACTGTAAGAGCGTCGCGGAGCCAAAGTCAGACTTCTACCTACGGGTGCTCCATCACAACAGAAGCTGCTTCCTTCCCCTTCAATCATGAGTACGTATGGGCTCGTGGTCTTGGCCAGTCAAGTGGGATAAGAAACAACAACACATGTTTGTAGTGGTTCAGAATCCACTTTAAACAGTAGATCCCGGTCTAATAAGATCGTAGAGCGTTGTGGGGATAGTGTTACTCGCGTGCGTAGCGTATCTTCAACCTTCACGTACCCCCTAAATGAGTAACAGCGGTGGAGACCTTGCTTATGGTATAAAAATAACTGTCTCTATATTGCCAGCTGCATTAGGAAAAAAGTGAGAAATTGATTCTTAATGTTTTTCTTATTTTGTGATCCTAAAAAATGTTCCCCGACTATTCCTTTAATCGATCCCAAAATAACAGGAATAAAAGGAAAATACTAGTAATATGATAAATTTTCCAAATATAAACAACGATTATAGGGTGCCTGAATAGCCGAGTGGCAGCGCTCTGGCGCTCGGTACCACAGGTTTCGGATTCGAGTCCCGGCGGTGCCATGGATGTTTGTAGTGGTTCAGAATTCACTTTAAGCCATAGGTCTAGGTCTCATGTGATCTTAGAGCGTTGCGGGGGCATTGTTACTCCACGTCCATGGTTTATCTTCAAGTTACACGACCCCCTGGGTAATGCAAAGTGACTAACATCTGTGCAGCGCTTGCCTTAAGGTATCCAAGACAGCTGTCTAAGTGTTAGCCAGTTGCATTAGAAAAACACTCATTATATTACACCCAAATACATTGAATTTAAAATTATAATCCTTCAACTGCCCACCACGTCAACAAGATGGTGTTACTAGATTTTGATGAATTCGATCACAATTATTTAAAAACTTTTCACAAATGGCAGCAAGAGTATAAATACTAACGCAAAAAAGAAACCGTTTCTTCTTTTTTTTTGTATCGAGAGTTTTAAGGTGTTTTCGTGTTGTTGATTGTATCGGATTAAAATGGAAAGAGAGAAGAATCTTAGACCTATAGCCAAACGTGTCGTGGCATTTGTGCTTCATAAAGCACGGCTCATCGACGCAAAGCCCGAAAATACAGAAATAGTTTATGATTCAATCGTAACGCCCGATTACGTGGAAAATTTCGAGACTTTGACGTGGATCAAATCGCACAGTTGCTTGCACAGATGGAAACGGTTTATTCGAAAGCATTATGTCCCTATGAAAATGTCATCAAAAGTTTATCTCAACTACGTTGGTTACGCTTGCTATCTCCTGAAAGAAGAAAATCGCAGAAATGCATTCGAATGTATGCTTGAAATCTTTGCGCTCGTCATTCAGTTTGCTATATTCATTCATGCAAGGAAATCCTCCAAGTATTTAAACTCGATTGTCGATGTGTTTTGCGCTTTCTTTTACAAAGAACTCTACCACGAGTTTCTTGAGAGCGGTAGCTGGAGGAGACTTCGCCTGTTTTTTGTGCACAACAATCCCCTGAAGATAGCCAAGACATCCCGCAGATCTAAAAAGGACGATCCGGAAGTACTGAGAGATGCGGCGTGCTCTTATTATCCAGAGTTGGACTCAATCGCTGGAGTTGTCCTCATTACAATAACTCGAGGAATGGTAGAAGCCCACCAGCCGGCTGTCGTTTTCGCCGAAGAGATGGCTGCTAGAGTTGATGAAATGGGTGAAAAAGATATCATGCAACAACTTCTCTCGCCAACTGCTCCCTCCAGAGATGATTCTCCACAGATTGCAGAAGCTGCAGCTGGTCCTTCTCGGAGTGGTGAAGCAGCTGCATCTCCATTCGGCAGTACCAAGCATTCGTCTTTGATGAACGGTGTGGAATTGCTGCGCGATATGTCCGAAAACCTTGCGATACTAAGCGACTTAATTAAATTTCTTTTCCAAGAAGATACTGAAGAAAAAACGTCAATACCATGAAGTTAATTGGATCTTTTTGTTTGTATTTCTTATGCATCTTGTTAAATTCTAGAACTTAAAATTTTTTAAACTAATTTATTGTGAGAAATTAATGAATCTTAATATTTGTTGTACAATTCGTTTTTAATAAAAAGTTCTTGCAAGTAAATTCGTCTAATCCATGCTAATGAACAGAATTTTCCCATTATATTTTGCAACCTGTCGCAAGTAATAATATAAAACTACTTTAACTTGTCTGAAAAAAAATTTCACGTACAACTTTCATAAAATGATTTGCTTAATCTTTATTCTTAAGATAAACTTCTAGGTGTAGAGAATCCAAGGAAAATTTAATCTTTCCATGTTTGTCTTTGATATTTCTCGTATGCAAATTGTAAAGCAAGGAAAAGAAAACCAATATATATATTTTTAACTAGATAAATTTCTATTTTTGATAAATTCTAATTTTCTACTCCCTGACAGTTCGGAATACGTTAATTGTTATAACGCATTGTTGTACTCCCCGAC
>BPLQ01012275.1:16787-52887 GCA_021605075.1 Caerostris darwini
TTCGGAATACGTTAATTGTTATAACGCATTGTTGTACTCCCCGACAGTTCGGAATACGTTATTTGTTATAACGCATTGTTGTACTCCCCGACTCTTCGGAATACGTTATTTGTTATAACGCATTGTTGCAAGAGTCGTTAATCATTTCTATCGGTTAAATATTTTAAAGTCTGGAGTGTATTAGGAGGTAAAGGATATTGCATCAACAAAAAATCAGCATGGACTTTTAAATTAAAAAATAATTTAAGTATTTAAATTTCGTAAGTAATAAAAAAAATACAAAAATATAATATTTTAGATGTCTTAAAGATGCATAAAATATTGCAGTCTCCGTAAGGCAATTGATATATAGATACATTTCTTTAGTACTAAATGTTCTGCACCGTTAAGGTTATTTTTAAAACTAGATTTTGAAAATTATAAAAAAATTTCTCATTCTAGAAGTAGTCTTAATGTACCATCTTACAAATTTGTTAATATCTCAATCAAGATATTATTTATTTTGAATTCCTGTAGAAAAAATAGCATAATTTCTTGAAAGAATGTTATTGTATTCTTATTAGAAATAACGTACTTCGAATTTCCACGGAATAGCATAAAAATAATTTGTCCGATGTTTTGTTGCATTGCACTTAATATGCAACTATACTAACTAAAACCGGATCTCCATTCATATGTATGCATCTCTAAGTATTAAACCGATGTATTAAATGTATCAATGTATTAAACCGATAGAACTAGCGTTAGAATTGTAATTTTTCAAAAAGGTAAAGTAATTTTTCAATTCTTGGATTAAACTAAATGTACCTTCTTAAATATTATTACTCAACATAATCGAAAGGATATATTCGATGGAATTTCGCTGAAAATTATTTATGACCTAATTTTTAATCTCTTAAAAATACTTTTCCACGAATTAACTGTTTTTCCAAATATTGATTGCGTCGTTTGAATTGGTAACTTGTTGGTGTGGTACGGGAATTCTTGATTTAAAGCTACAAGGATGCATAATCTTTATAGTAAAGGGATGTAGTGTATGGGTGTAATTCTTCGATCGGCAGTGTGTTAAAATAGACTTATTTATTTACCAGTTCAATTGCTAATAACCTCGTATCAAAATACTCAGAATTTGGTCATCACCTTTTTAACTGTTTAAAATAGTTTCATAATAGTTTAAATCATTTTCAGATTATTCTATGGTATACTCGCAAAAAAAGGTTACCAACCAAGATTGCTTATTTATTAAATCTTATTGTAGATTATTACGGAGATCCTTGACCGCGTAGCGGCCTTGGTTAAAATCTAGGATACTGTACCCCTGAGGATGTCGCCAATCTTGCAACCCTGAATATTTCGCCAATTTTCCGCCAATTTCTTTAG
The DNA here is from genome assembly GCA_021605075.1 of Caerostris darwini. Taxonomy (NCBI): domain Eukaryota; kingdom Metazoa; phylum Arthropoda; class Arachnida; order Araneae; family Araneidae; genus Caerostris; species Caerostris darwini. Next base: position 18,168 of record BPLQ01012275.1, read on the forward strand.
GGTTGCAATACTATAATTAGAGGAATTCGTAGCTTCATTTTCCAAACAATATAATGACTATTTATTGTTATTGTGATTATATTATTATTTGCAGAATATTTATTTGCAGTAAATAAGAGCAGAAATATATATTTTTTTAAATTTGTATTCCAATAAATTACTGATTATTCCGAACTTATTCTTACAACGTACGTCGGTCACTGATTCAGAACATAAACAATATTTATGAAGTTGCCACTCAGGAAAGTAAGAAACAAACAAGAAAAACGATTTTTTTATTTATAACTTATATTTTATTCTTAAATAATTAATTTCCTTTTTAAAGATGTTCGTTTAGTTAGGATTTTGTGACAACCTTAATTAGAATTCGCTCGGAATATTTGAAACTTTAGCTTTTTAGAACGTTAGTTAACGTTACAATTTAAATTTTTAATAATTAAAATAAATTAATATTAATAAAATAATGTGTCCGGAACATTTGATAATTATCTGGCAGAGTGCATGTGGCGGCGCCAGCACAAATGTGAGATCCGCAAAATAATTTATGATTTCACCGATGGATTAAAATGTTTGTTTCGACCACAGTTAAGTTCTTCTTTTTTATCTTTTGTTAATATTAATTTATCATATCAATTATCATCTTATTTTATGACATTACAAAAAAAAAAAAAAAAAAAAGAATTGGCGAATAACTTTGGTGAAATTTTATCGTATCAAAATTTTATCAATTAACAGCGATTATTATCTTTGTTTAAGCGATAATTTTTTGTGACTTAGCAAAATAAAATTCCACATGATAATTTGGCGATAAAGCGATTTAATTTGGTGTGAAAGCAATTTAGGAATAAAATGTTGACAAAATAATGATATATTTTGCCGTTAAAGCGGCAATATGTGGCGCAAAAAGAAAACATTAAAAAGTTGACATAATAGTGGTAAAAATTTGGCGATAAAGCGATATAAATTGGCATAAAGGCATTTTAGATATAATTTTCTTGGCATAATAGCGCTAAATTTCGGCGTAAAAGCGGTTTCATTTGGCGCAAAAGTATTCCAGAGATGAAAAATTTTAGTGATAAAAATTTGGCGATAAAGCATCAACTTTTGACGTAAAAGCGCCTCAAAAAACAAGATTCACTTAGTGAAAAAATGTGGCTATAAAATGATAAATATTGGCGATAAAGCATCAACTTTTGGCGTAAAAGCGCCTCAAAAAACAAGATTCACTTAGTGAAAAAATTTGGCTATAAAGCGATAAATATTGGCGATAAAGCATTTTTTTTGGCTTAAAAGAAGTTATATAACAAAATTTGCTTAGTGAAAAATGGCTATAAAGCGATAAATGTTGGCGATAAAGGATAGTGATAATATTTGGCGTTAAAGCGATAAACTTTGGCTTCAAAGCCTTTTCAGGAATAAACTTTGACGTAATAGCTATTTGGCTGCTAATGTTGGCGTAAAAGCACTGTTTGGCTATAAATTTTGGCGAAATAGCACTTTACAATGACACCGAACTTCGGCAACCATTTTGTCTGTTTACTTGGCGATTTGGCAACACAGTAAAGGATTTTGGCGTAATATCATTTTACCGCGCAAACTACCTGGCCCATTCATTTCTATGCTTACTTACCGACTTGGCAACTTGGCGATGTGTTTGGCACAAAGGGTACAGGATCCTAGATTTTAACCGCGGCCTTCAGCTCCTTCTTTGTAAAATGTTGAAACATAGCGACGGTCTCATGCCCTTTGAGTTAAATAAGCAAAATAGATAATTAAATGCCCTTTTTTTCAAAATAATTATTTATTTAATAAAATTATAAAATGTGAATCAGTTACATGTAATAAAATAAATAAATAAATAAAAGAGAATGAGCAAAGGTCAAATTAGGAGAAAAATTAGCTTAGGAGAAAAGCGAACTTTTTTCATCCAGGCAGTTGTAAGGAATTAATTTAAAATATTTAGAACAGTGCGAGGTCTTTTGCTATGTTTGCGGGAAGAAATATCATAATCGTAATTTTGTAGGATATTTAAAACGGGATTATTGATGTTTCGCATATCATTATAGAATTTAGTAGAAATTTTGTGAACAAATTGTCTTAAACTTGGAATCGAGAGAGCTCGTCTAATATCGTCATTACGAAAGTACCAGGGTGAATTCGTTAACATTCTGAGAGTTTTGTTCTCAAGCCTTTGAATTATTTCAAAATTTGTACGTGCAACAGAACCCCAAACTGGGCTTGCATAAGCTAATACTGGACGAAGATAAGAGAGATATATTAGAATTTTTAGATTTATTTATTAAATGTGGCTTATTTCCATTTATCTTTTAATTACCTTCTGAACGGGTCACCAAAGTTGCAGCCCACTAAACCCTTTTATTTCGTTACACATTTTTCCTAATAATCAAGTAAATCGAATCAAGTTCTATCATCTCGAAGATCGGGTATTGGGGATTTTCAAGATGAACGAAATGATCATCACATTTGCAATGTGGATAATTGTATGCGGAAAGATTCAATAGTTCCCAAACAAATGTAGTCATTTCAAAACCAAACATTGATTAATTACAGAAGTTAGATTAGTCGCACCTAGAAATTTTTAAGATGTGGGGCGACAGTAGATCTTCCTCCCCGTGAAGCACCCTGGTAACGTCCTAGGCGGCTAAAACATCTACTACAATAGGCCTGCAGCAACACTCTAAGAATGATCATCCTCCATGGGACTTCGTGTATGCCGCGTCTCACAATGGAATGCGGGTGACCTGTCCCAATCTAAGAACGTTGAGATTCAGCATTCCCTTGCCAGCTACGATGTTGAGACTTGCAGTGGCCTATGACTGTTTAGCGAGCAATGGCCTTTTTGATAGCCCAAATTGCCCGCTCTGTGGGAAAGACGAGATCATGGACAGGCACCATATAGCAGGTTGCCCGGACCTACTTGCTAATTCCGAGGGGAAAATATATTGGAGCGCTAGAACTTTGCTGATAAGACATTGACTTTTTCTCTTATTGTTTTCTTTTGTGTGTGTGTGTGTGTGTGTGTGCTTTACACTGTTCTGACATCGTAAGAGTTTTTCATGTTCTCTTGCCATTGGAAATAAAAAGAAACTTAAGATTCATTCTACGGTACTAAAGTCCATCATGTGAAAAAATAACTGTTCAGAAGAGTGTTCTTCCATGAATTAACTACAGAGTTAAACAACAAACGATTTTGTTTAAACGATCCCTGTGATACATCTGGACCTAAAATAAGCTTAATTGCTCTACAATTCCTACTCTCCTTGCCACCATAATGGCCTGATGACCAACTGGCTAGCGCTCAGGCCTTTGGTACCATAGGCTTCAGGTTCGAATCCTGGCCGGGCATGCATGTTTAAGAGTGGTTAGAATCCACTTTAAACTGTATATCCTGATCCTAATAGAATCGCAGAGCGCTGCGGGGGCATTGTTACTCCGCGTCCGGGGCTTATCTTCAAGTTACACGCGCCCCCTGGGTAGTGCAAAGTGAGTAACATCGGTGCAGCCCTTATGGCATAAAGATCACGGTCTATTTGCCAGCTGCATTAGAAAGAAAAAAGAACTGTAGATCCCAGTCTATTTAGCCCTCGTGTGCACAAAATGACCGTAGAGTGGCAAACCAAACCAAACCTTGCCACCATGATTTGATCGTTATTGTTTTTATGTTATCTGCATTCTGCAATTGCCTGTATTTGAAAGAAAAACCATTGCTCTCTAGTAAGAAATGTAACTGAAAAAATAGAAATATCTGGAAATAATTTTATAGTGTAAAAGTTATATAGCTGTAACAGAGAGTGGGCAGCAAGAAAGAACAGATATACAGCAGTCAAATCTCGCTGTGCAAAATCAGAATGAATAAAAATTGCTGGCCTGTAATGTTTTGCTGCTCAATGGAGGTTTGGTTTGATTTGTCACTCTACGGTCGTTTTGTGCTCAGTGGAGGAGAAAAAATCTTCTATGATTAGTTGGCCTATTACTGGATTCAAGATTTGTCGTGGATGTGCTATCATCTATGGAATTTATAATGTTTAAAAAAAATTTTCCACTGAAATTAAAGAGAGTGAAATTCTGATTATTTTACTCTCTTTGTTTTATAACTGATATAGGACAGTTTCCATACGAAGATACGACGCAAAATTGTAGACAGCAATTCACTTTAAGGGAAAATAGTTTTAATTTTTTTATAAATGCAGTGAGATCCAAATATTTCTTAACAAACTGAGTAATAAATTATAGTTTAAAAACAGTAAAAAACACGCTTTTAGAGTGAATCAAACTAAAAAGTAAAAAATAATTGTTGACATAAGAATAAAATTACTGACGAGAAAATTAATGCCACTGTTCTAGAAGAGTGGGGTGCTTTGTATGACATTTTTGAACTAACTCTGCATTTCGGAATGAAACTAGTGAAAAATTATAACGATAGATATCGAGCACCCCACGTCTTTAGAACACTGACATTCATTTTCTCGTCAGTAATTTTATTCTTATGTTAACAATTATTTTTTACTTTTTAGTTCGATTAACTCTAAAAACGTGTTTTTAAACTATAATATTTAAATGAGGTTCCGGTACGGAGGACTGGAACTATAATTCTTGCAATAATTTAATGGCGAGTAAAACAGAGGTTAAATGCGAATATATCGAGCCTGCCAGGATTCGAACAAGGAATCTCCTGATCCGTAGTCAGGCGCGTTATCCGTTGTGCCACTGTCTCACGTAGGTTTGAATGTCTTGGGTACTTTCATTCTACATGGGTTAAATTGCTCTTCATAAGTTAAAATAAGATCACTAATCCTGACGATTCTAATCATGATGAAATAATAAACTTATCAAAATATTTTATTGTCGTCGGCCCTTGATAAGTCTACAACATTTAAATTAAATCTGATCTCTTAAAGTAGGGCAAAATCGAGCCCAAAGAGTCAGTTACAAACAAACAAACATACAGGGAAACTAATAAAAGCGTGTTAAAAAAGTTTCAACTTAAAAAAAAAGAATGTAATGATAACTCAAAAATTAATCTTCTGAAAGCAATATGTTACGAAGAATATTGTTCCCGGTTATATATGTCTGAAATGATTTCTTACTACCCCTTTTGCTGAATATCACATTTAATTAATGCTCTAGTATGACATTATCAAAATTAATAAAAGTTAACTGCGACCTTCCAATCAAACCCTTTCCTTATAAAAATTCAATTTATGACACAAATATGCTTATTTATCGTAGAAAGTTTTCAATACGAGTGGTTTAAGTGCGTTTGTACGAATTAATTCTCTCCCTCGGAAAAATGGAAAAAGATAAAAGTATTCGACCCATAGTAAATGATGTTTTGTGGTACGCATGCTATAAGGAAAAAATTATCCGAAAACAGATTAAATCTAAAGTAACAATTGCTGGTGCCATGACAAATATATTAGTGACGAATTTATGTACACTAGTTTGGATGGAGGTGAATGTTGCTGCCCACAGATGGCGAACTTTTCTCGACAGACATTTTGAAATCATGATGTCTTCTCCAAAACTGTACGCTCAGTACGTCTCTTATGCTTGCTATCTTCTAAAGGAAGAATCGTCGGATATTTACAAAAGTTTCCTTAACACTCTTGGCTTCATGGCTCAGGCTGCCATTTACTGCTGTAGAAAAGGACGCAAAGAGTTCTTGAACGCAACCATTGACATGTATTGCATTTTTTTCGACAGAGAAATCTACCACAACTTTCTCATCAGAGGCGGATGGAAGAAACTCAACAAGTACCTTGAAAGCCAAGAAAATGCGCCGTTGTGCAAGGAGGTGAAAAAGGGAAAAGACGCTTCGCAGTCGGAGATTCTTCAGTATGTGTCTCCAGAATGTCTGAATGATAGTATAAATAACTTTGCCATCAAGAAAATTACAAGAAAAATTGTCGGAAGTCACAAACCTTCTGCTACCTTTGCTGAAGAGATGGCGACTCGAATTAAAGAATCGCTTAAAGAACCATTACCCGAAGAATTCATTGAAGAACCAGAAGGCGCTGTTGGTGGCGAACCTGAGCCTGGTTCTTCTCTAGAAACTGAAGATGCGTATCCCGAAACTAAGACCTTAGCTGTGAAAAAAGCTGTTGCTTTATTAGAAGGTGTATCGAAAGATATCTTGGCTTTATACGAATTAATATTGTTTGTTTTCGAAGAATGCATTCGTGTGGGAGAAAATTGATTTTTTTTTTTTGTGTGTTTGTGTGTGTGTGTGTGTACTTGAGTTTTGTTTGTTGCGAATTTAATTTTCCAATTCCGAATTGTGTGATAAATTTTAACATTTCCTGTAAATTTATGGATGCTTATTTATAAACAAATTTTACACATTTGTAAGTTTCTTTCTTAATAAAAGTTGTTTTTCTTAAAGATCCGATATTTATGCTATTAATTTCTGTAAATACATTTTTTTTTTCAGTCTAGAAACCACGAAACCTACTTGCATTATAAACATGCAAATTGTTTCAATAATCATTCTTTTCTTCATTATAGCAATTAATCTTTTCACGCATAAATCAATATAATTTAATGGTTTGTAAAATAACGTTAAATTAGTTTATTTCTATAAAGTATACAAATAAATAAATAAAATGTGCTTTTTATGAAACTTCACAAATCTAGGAAAGTAACTTGGGAAATAAACAAATAAAACAGAAAAGAAAATACAAATTGGGTATAATATTATAATACAAGAATTTCAAAAAATAATTTGGTTGTTAATAAATGCGTATGTTGTATACGCTTTTGTTTGTGGAAATCGGGATATACATTAAACTCATTATTTTTTTTCGTAAAACTTAATCTTTCGAAAGTAATGCACAAATATAACTCGTGTTAAAATATTTCATGTTATTATAACACAAATACAATTTTAAAAGAAGGTTTTAAGTTGAAATTGTTAAGAAGCATTTTGAGATTTGACATGAAAAGTCATTCGATTGATTTGGTTGCAATTAATGAAATAAAAGTATTTAACGCAAGTATAGTGTAAAGTTGGCATTTTTTAAAGATAAAGTATGCTTTTTACTAAAAAATTTTTTCTATCTTTTGGCATTTAATCTTTTGGCATTTAATTTAAGTTGTCAAAAAAGTTGCATTACATTTTTTGTAATTTGTATTTGTATCTCAGTACAAAGATAAGTGAAATATGTGATTTTAAAGCAACTCTTGTGTTATTCACATTTTGCTTGGTCCTGGTATTTGCGCATTTGTTTTATCAAGAAAATCCTTACTACTTCTTACCCTAAAATGTTTATCATGGAAATTTTCTAAAATTTTTAAGGGAATTTTATAAAATTCATAAAGAAAGCGTACATTGAGAACTTTCATGAAATCTTATTAAAAAAAAATCTCTCTGGCTACCATAAATTTTACTCATTCGAAAATCCTTTCTTTCAGTCTTTCTAGACGATTTTTTTTTCTTCGTATGGGAGCAGCCTTTTGTTCCACTTATGTATCCCCCCAAATTGCCTACCTATGTGCAATGGCTTTCCCGGAAGCCTTTTTATGAGTAACTGCCTCATTTGCGTGTGGTATGAGAAAGCAAAACCCAGAAATTCCAATCAATTAAGCTGACTATTGATGCGAGACGCTTTACACACATTGTCACAATCCCCGTCAAATCTTTTTTTTTTTTCTGAAAGGAAAGTTTCTGTGCAACAGAGTGTTAGTGTGCAGTAGAGCTCTAATTACCACCGGTGACTACAGCTAGGGATTGCAATATCGGGATACCGAATACCGGTATTTTGAGACATTTGTACAATTTTGTAATACCGGTATTCACAAGTTTAAATACTGTTTTTTCGGTATTTACTAGAAATTTAGAATTCTTATCTGGGAAATTCTTATTCTTATTCAGAATTCTTATCTGAAAACTAGAAATTCTTATCTGTGAAAACAAGGTTGTAATTGTGAAGAAAGTGTGTAATATTTCGATATTTTTTTAATTGGTGAGTTTGTTATTCACTCATATTTCACTCATATCACTCATCATTTGCATATCATACTTTAAAGTTCAAAATATTTTTCAGATTTATTATATATGTACTCATAAATAATACCCCATAATAATGAATAAGAATAACTTTAAAGAACATAAAAAATCAGTTGATAATACTTCGGTTTGGTTCCATTATTTATATGATGAAAAGAATATGGTGGTACAATGTAAAAAAAATGTTCAAGAGTTATTAAAGTTAATGGAGGAAGTACAAGCGGACTCCATACACATTTAAAAATGAAAAATGATACAAATTTGTTAAAGAGGAAAGAATCTAATTGCGATGAAGATCCAAACTTAAGCACAGTTTCTAAGCCCAAGCCATCAGGTAAATACTTGGGAAAAGTATATCGTGCATTACTAACAGTACCACCAACTAGCGAAGATGCTGAAAGAGCGTTTTCGACAGCTGGTAAATTTTGCACAAAATTACGTTCCAAACTTAATGACAGTACAATTGATGCATTATGTTTTTTAAAATCACATTTCAAAAATTTGCAATAGTACCACAGACTGAATAGTAGTATTTACACTTTTTTGTGATTTAAATAAATAAGATGTTCCTTTACTTTTTTTTTGATTTTTTTTATATACTGTTATAATTTATAAGTTACAAATTTTTTTGTGATATTTACATTCTCTAATAAAACAGGCAAATGAAAAAAAAACACCTGTGTATTCTAACTTTTTCTAAAATTTCTACTACCAGTATTAAAACCGGTATCCCGGAATTAAGATCTAAAAAATACCGAATACCGCTATTGAACCCTTGGTCCGATATTGCAATCCCTAACTACAGCAAGCGTCACCAAGGGATGTGAATCTGAGATCTGAGCTCTGCTGTACTCTAACTTCTGTTGTTGTCGTTTCTTATCCCATTTGGCTGGCCAAGCCCACGAGCCCATATGGACTCATGATTGAAGGGGAAGGAAGCAGCTTCTGTTGTGATGGAGCACCCGTAGGTAGAAGCCTGACTTTTGCTCCGTGACGCTCTTACAGTCATAGAAGACCGGGACCTACGGCTTAAAGTGGATTCCGAACCACTACAAACATCCATGGCACCGCCGGGATTCGAACCCGAAACCTTTGGCACCGAGCGCCAGAGCGCTAGACACTCGGCCATTCAGGTCCCAAATTTGCCAACGGCACGCAGTGTTCCCAGGTGGTCACCCACCCAAGTACTGACCGCGCCCAATGATGCTTAACTTCGGTGATCTAACGAGAACCGGTATATTCAGCATGGTACGGCCGTTAGCACTCTAACTTCTGCTCTAGTTAAAGGTTAGTTAAAAGTTAGTGTGCAGCAGAGGTCTGAAATCAGTAGGAGGAGGGTGGAGTGTGTGAACTTATCATCTGCTGATACCGCCCCTAGGGATATTCGTTTCAAATTCTAATGGTACCAAAAATTTAATAACAATTGACAGAAGTAGTGTGCAGCAGAGCTCAGGTTCGCATCCTGTACAGCAGAGTGTTAGTGTGCAGTAGAGCTCTAATTACCACAGGTCCTCAAGCCGGGTTTAGGTAATGTTTGTAGTAAAATCAAATTTTTTATCATCGTTGCATCTGTTTCAACAGATTGCTGTTACTCTTTTATATTGTAAATAATTCTTGGGATAAGGTATCCTGACTCTCAAAAGTAATCAAAATTCGTTTTTATTCTTTTTTTACATATCATTGGCTGAAATTAGTAAATCTTTAATATACTCATGAGGACGTCTAATTAATAAACCAAAATAAAACCTTTTATTTAAGTTAGATGTGACGGGGTTTGGTTTTTTTTTTTTTTTTTTTCCAGAAAACAATATCGGCTAAAGTTTTAAAATGTTATGTTAAGGTTATCTATCTTCATATGTCTATAATGTTTACGCAGTACAGAATCCATTGAAATCAAAGGTTGTTGTTTTATTTAATTCGATAATTGGATGCAATGTAAACACATTACGTCCAAAAAAATTAATGGAAGATAAATAGCTAAATATAATTTATGTAGCACCAGGGGGGGGGAGGTAAATTGGGCATTTCTATAAGCCTGTTATGTATACATTGAAATCAAAGGTTTATTTTATTTTATTCAATAATAGAATGCCTCATGTAAACTCATTCCGTTAAAAAAATTAGTTGAAGATAAATAGCTAAATATGATTTATGGAGTATCAGAAGGCAATAAATTGGGAAATTCAATAAGTCTGTTATACATAATCTTTTTATGATAATAGATTAGGATAGATTTGACAATTGCCTTCTGTGTCAATCGGGTGGTAGAGTTATAAGATGTGCCGCGCATTAAAGAAAATATAGTGTAAAACAGTTTCGCAATATTGGCAACAAAGATATATAAATCTCGCAAATAAATTTAATTTTTCATTATACAAAGATTGTAAGGCTAGTTTTTTTTAATACAAATTATTATAGTACCGCGATGGCTCTAGAAAAAAATAGTAGAGCTCTTGCGAAAGATGTGCTTGCCTATTTATGGTATAAAGAAGTAATTATTAAGCGTAAAGATAAAATGGAGTCGTATACTGATGCTATTATTGATCCAGATTTTGTCGATAATACTCGACTGTTGATTTGGCTGGAGTTTAAAATTGCTGCGGAAAGATGGCATTATTTTTTGTCTAAACATTTTGACAACATGGCATCTTCGACAGAAAAGTTTGTGAAATATGTTGCTTTTGCCTGCTATAATGTGATGAAAGAAACTAAAAACGTACACAGAAGCTTCTACCTCGTTCTGGCCGTTATAGCACAATTTGCTCATTTCTGCTATAAAAAGAAACGGTTGCTATTTGTATTCCACACAGAGGATTTATTCTGCGCTTTTTTTAACAAGGAACTGAGTAGCAACTTTCAACGCAAAGGAGGCTGGAAGAAATTGAAGAAAGAAATCGAAAAAGAAGTATCATTGAAATGTTTGAAAGACATGTTGAATGATGGTAAAATGGATCAAGAAATTATCGAGTATATATGTCCAGAATTTTCCGACTCTGAAGAAATAAATGATATGGGACTGACAGACATAACGCGAGAAGATGTTGAAAGTTACGAAGAAGCCAAAAGTTTTGTCAAAGAAATGACCACTAAATTGGTTGCAGAGGACATCAAGCCCATTCAAAAAGAACAACTTAGTTTTGATGTTGAACGTGAACGAGCTTTAGCTGAAGCTGTAGCTAAACTTACACTTGCATCAAGAGAGGAAGTTAGTCGTGCTAGTATTAGTACTCAAACCGGAGTTTCCGATGAACCCGAAGCTGTTGCCGGTCCTTCTCGGATTAAACTGCAAGATATAGAAATGCAACAAGCACCAGATGTTGTGGTAACCTCTTCAAAAGCTATTTCAGATCCTCCACGAACTGAAGTAAAAGTTCCAGTGGCACCTGCTCCAAAAACGGGTGCCAGTCCTCTGATTAAAAAGCAGAGGGCAAGAATTCCACAAACTCCAGAGCCGGTCGCTGGTCCTTCTCGGGCTGCAAGGGAAGTACAAGCCATCGAGAGTCCTCAGACTCCAGAGCCGGTCGCTGGTCCTTCTCGGGTTACAAGGGAAGTACAAGCCATCGAGAGTCCCCAGACTCCAGAGCCGGTCGCTGGTCCTTCTCGGGTTACAAGGGAAGAACAAGCCGCCAAAAGTCCTCAAGCACCAGATGATTTTGAAGTGTCTTCCCCACAATCAATTGTCAGTCCTGCTCCAAGGGTCAAAAAGGAATTTGTTAAACCACCAACGAAGACTGAAGCCTTGAAGAAAACTTTAGTTTTACTCAAGAATTTAGCAGAAAATACTTCCGCTTTAATTAACTTGCTGAAATATCTCTTTCCTGGAACTGTGTGATAAGACTTGCTGCATATTCGCCTTTATCCCTTAATTTCTAGTTTGTTCAATTTGTGAATTTTTTAATTCAAATTTTTTAATTAATGGCAATTTTTATAGTGTAGTGTTTAACAATTTTAAATTTCTTGTAGATGTTTTTTCTGTAATAAATTTTCTTCTTTAAATATTATTGCATTGCTTCCTTGCACAAATATTGCCTTAACATTACCGGAAAATAGAGGTGTAGTAAAATTGAGTAATAATTTTTAAAAGAAATTCGTATCTTAAAATGCTTTAAAATTATATCGTATGTTGTACTTGTACCCAAGAGGTTTTTTTTAAATTGCTTTTGGAGGATATTTCTGGACATTTTTATAGATAACATTTCTTATTAATATTACCAATTGATAAACGCATTTTTTTTTTCAAACAGATTTATATAAATTTTGAATTATAAAACAAAATATTTGAACTTTGCTTGAGATTTAAAAGTATTGCTTAAAATTTATTTGCATAATGGGAAAGAAAATCTTTGATGCATTTTTAAACCCTTTCAATGGTACAGTGGACCAAAAAAATAAATGGGAAGAACTTCTGTAAATATTCTTTGATCTTCCTATAAATGATATCTTTAGAAACGGCTCAAAGGGACCTAATTTATGGTGTAATGTTGTTGATTAACGTGGTTCATTAACGGCCAACTCCATATTTTCTTTATGGAAACCTATAATTTTAGCGCAACCGATTCAGCAAGGTGAAATTAGCATATAATAAATTAAAACTATCTTGTAAAATAAAGTTTTGGAGATAAAGGGATTAAAAATTTAACTTTCCCACTGTCTCATTCTCATCAATAGTTTAAATTCCTATATTAATTTATGCGATTTGTAATATTAACCTTTTGTGAGTATAGTTTTCGCATTGGGTTTTATCTGTTTGATGAATTATTAAAATATTGATCTGAATATCTGAAGAATTATTACGATGTTGAACTAATTTGACTGCATATTGACAACCGTTGTAACAATTCGATCGACCAGGTGAAAAACTGTATACCATGACTTAAAAAAAAAAATTAAAAAAAAAGCAAGATGCATCTTCATGACAACCAGCAATAAATTTGCTCATTTATGCATAAGTTTTTTTCATCATGCCGTTCTTAAAGGAGAAGTTTTTAATCATCGAATATGTATTTGGAAATTGACTTAATCTGAAGTGGATATTGAGTTTGTAAAGGAATTCAAGTCGAGAATAAAATAATAATGATGATTTGAAATTTAGTAAAGAAATTTTGAGAAACTAATGTTGTGACTGACAAGTTTGAAGTGGATTCTGAACCACTAAAAAACATTCATACTACCACCATGATTCGAATCTGAAGCCTGTGGCACCAAGAATTCCTTTCTTTTTCCAAATTATCTAAATTCCATATTTTTAAATGAGGATATTGTACGGGTTCTTCAAGTTAGTAATCACTGCATTAAATACCTTGCCGTTACTTAAATATGTTGTAATGCACAAGAAATGTAAATGTGGAGACAAACTGTAATTTTCCCAGTATAATTTATCTTTTTAAATCTTCTAATTATAATCTTAAAAATTCAAACATTCTTAAATATTCGTACTACAATATTTCTGAGATAATATAGAGATAGAGATATAGTTTGTCGCTCTACGGTCATTTAGTGTTCACTTTAGGCTAATTAAACCGGGATCTACATTTTAACGTGGATTCGGAACCACAAGCAAACATCCATGCTTCCGCCAGTATTTGAACCTAAAGCCTGTGATCCAAAAGCCAGAGCGATAGCTAATTGGCCATCGGGCCGCTAGGATAAGTATCAGAGTGATATGCTTAAAGTGAAGTTATTTCAAAAATTTTAAGGGACGGTCTTCAAATCTCCCAGGAAATCCACCGAGAAGATTATCAGGCCAAATTGGTGCTGCGGATATAACATGTCAATATATATATATATTTTTTTAATGCAGCTGGCATACACTTAGACAGCTGTCTTGGATGCCTTAAGGCCAGCGCTACACAGACGTACTCACTTTGCATTACCCAGGGGGCGCGTGGCTTATCTTCAAGCCACGGACGAGGAGTAACAATGCCCCCGCAACGCTCTACGATCCTATTAGACCGGGACCTACATTTTAAAGTGGATTCCGAATCACTACAAACATCCATGGCCTCGCCGGGACTTGAACCCGAAACCTGTGGTACCGAGCGCCAGAGCGCTAGCCACTCGACCATTCAGGCCCAGGTTCTACCAATGTCAAATAATCGAAATCGTTGAATTATACAGATGGCATATTTCCAGTGGCATTTTCACATCATAAACATTAAAATATCATGAATAATGAAATGAATAACTAGGAGTATACCATAAGTGCAAATAAATTGAATGTAATTAATAATACTATACTCCAATGTTACTTATGTTACTCCATAATGTTACTCCATATATTTATTAAAAATAAATATTTAACTATTATTTTTACATTTTTAAAAATTTTTTATCAACACTAACAGTAATTTCTCTTTTTATTTTTAATACAGAGCATGTGCTCTTTTAATGTTAATTTATTCTCAATAACTTAATTTGGTAAATTTAATAATAATTATGATAATTAAATTCTTCGGAGGTACAGGGTGATCCCTATGGACTCCAATATACACTAGCCTCTGCTCTGCTGCAACGCTCTACGATTCTATTAGACCGGGACCTACGGTTTAAAGTGGATTCCGAACTACTACAAACATCCATGGCACCGCCGGGATTCGAACCCGAAACCTGTGGTACCGAGCGCCAGAGCGCTAGCCACTCGGCCATTGAGGCCCCTGCCAATATATTGTAAAGATGCCAAAATTCCATTTGTATAATATGTTTCTTGTAGGAATTGAGAAAAAAAATTCTTAACAAGACATTACACTACTGCGATTAGTGTCAAAATGTGTCGCCACATTAATTTATGTCAAAAGAAGAACGGCTCACACATTGAGTATTTACTGTGATTCCATTTGTAGAACATAAATTGAACTTGATTAGTCTAATGCAGCTAGCAATACAGAGACAGTTAATCTTTATGCCTTAAACAAAGACTGCACCGCTGTTATGCATTTAGTACTACCCAGGGGGCACGTGTAGCTTGAAGATATGTTACGGACGCGTGTAACGCTACCCCCGTAACGCTCTACGATCCTATTAGACCGGGATCTATTGTTTAAAGTGGATTCCGAATCACTACAAACATCTATAGCACCGCCGGGATTCGAATCCGAAAACTGTAGTACCGAGGGCCAGAGCCTGTCTGATTGTTATACCTGACATACATTTTTCTAGAATTGCATGGAAAAATTTACACTTGTTGAAAATAAAAAGTAAAAGTTTTAAAAGAAAAATTTTTTTTAAACCAACAGATAAAATATTTTCTACAAATACTTAATGACCAAGTTATAACCCACATATGCTGTTAGTTGAATCAAATTCAGAATTGACAGCCCATGACCTCCGCTTATTGTTTCTTTTCTACTGATTTCAGTAACTTGCTTCTTTCACAGTGGAGTGTCATCCAAGAAGTTCTGTGAAAGAGAATTCTCTTGAAATTGAACTACTACTGAGCCCAAAAAGTAAAACTAATTATTTGTTTTCTCTGCCTTCTTTGAATGATTTTATATCACTTCTAAAATATTTCTTTGCTATATAGGAAGGCTCATCAAATGCCTTCTGCAACATTCTATACGTTTCCGCAAACGATATGGGTTTCATTTTTGGCGAAAAAGTCACGAAGAATCAATGCAGTGTGAACTTACGCATTCAGCGTTTTCGGTACCAATCGAGATTTAACGCGTTTGAGGCCCAAAATGGAATTGACCGATCTTTCTGAAATTTCAACATCAGTAGCAAGGTCTCTATTTGTAAATCGACTGTTTGCAAACACCAAATCTTTAATTTTTTGGACTTGAGCTTCGTCGGTGTAGATGGATGGCCTATCAGAGAGCTCTTCGTCTTCAACGCGTTCTCTGTCTTCTTTGAGTTGTTTCTACCATTTCTTTTATGCATTTCTTTCCGATATAGGAAGGCTCATCGAATGCCTTCTGCAAATTCTATACGTTTCCGCAAACAAAATTTAATGCACGTTCTTTGCTCAATGAATTCAGACATTTCAAAAATCGCCGGAATAACGTTTAGCGTCTCACAAAACCAAGTGTAACTCAAATACTAATGAACATTTTGACATCAAATTTTCACACAGATGTCAAGGACAGTGCCAGAAACTAGAAAAAGAAAAAAAAATTATTCCAAAAAAAAAAAAAAATTCCATTAGCCCAGGAAATTTTAAATTGAAAATTGGTCTTACTTTTTTGGGCACATTAGAATATTCACATTTCTTTTTCTTCATTGGCGCAACAACCCCATGGAGGCCCAAGATTTGGTTTGGTTTGTCGCTCTACAGTCATTTTTTTTCACAATTCTAGGCTAATTAAATACCTACAGTTTAACGTGGATTCCGAACCACTGAAAAACAGCCCTGCCACCGCCAGGATTCGAACCTGAAGCCTGTGGTACCAAAGGGCAGAGCGCTAGTCAATTGCCCATTAAATGCCGCCCATGGTGGGCTGCCTACTGGCCCAGGCTGTCGCCAGGTCATCTGCCTACTGGCAGGTATTGAGTCAAGAGATGTTTTATTTATACTAGATAGCTTTATCACCCCTGCGTTCAACAGGCATATTAGACCAGGACCTACGATTTCAAATGGATTCTGTACCACTACAAGTGGGACAGTGGCACAACGGATAACGCGCCTGACTACGGATCAGATTCCCTGTTCGAATCCTGGCTGGTTCGACATATTCGCATTTAGCCTTTGTTTTTTGCTTATTAACTCAAAGGGCATGAGATCACCGCTATGTTTCAACATTTTACAATGTAGGAGCTAGTGGACGCTACGCGGTCAAGGATCTCCGTAATAATCTACAATAAGAATGTACCACTACAAACATCCAAACACAAACGCTCACAACAACAAACGAAACAAAACGCTCGAACCCGAAACCTGTGGCACCGAACGCCAGAGCTCTAGTCACGCTGCCATCAAGCACCACTATACTCGCATTTAGTTAAAATAATTCAAACTATACATGTGCGTATAATTCAATTTATAAGTAATTAGAATTATACGCCCCTATGGGCATATCGAATTTCGGATCATATGGTATATAGAATATTTAGTGATTATGTCCAGGACGAAACCTGGTCTTTGTGCCCTACAACAATATCTACCTACTTCCGAAACGTTTACCAGCTCCTAATTAAATAATTAAACTGGTTAATAAATTTGTTAAAGATATTTAAAAATATGCAATTATAATACTTTTTGTAATATTTCAAATCACTGATCACAATTTATTATAATTAATAAATTTGAAAAGCTGAGAATATATGTCAAATTTTATATCTTAAAAAAAACAATAATTATAATTAATATCCAATACATCACAAAATGTTGCAATAAAATAAAAAGGCTTAACTAATGTCTAACTTCTAAGAAGTACTGTACTGATTTATCTTGATTCCTCTTAAAACAGTTGGCCCACAGGCTATAGGTTCGAATCTTGGCGGTGGCATGGATCCACGTTAAACTGTAGATCCCAGTCTAATTGGCCTTAAAGTGTGCAATAAATTACCGTAGAGATAAAAGCCAAACCAAATCTTAAAACATTTAATTCTTCATGTTGATTATATCAATCAGGATTGCACGGTCACTAATGTATAGCATTACGCAAAACAAAAAATAAATGTCTGATAATTTATATTTACTTCTGTTTGATCGCAAATTATTATAATAAAAGTATAAATCCGAAACAATAATATAAATCCAAAATCTAAAATTTATCAAGCATAAATTTTAATCCATAAAACTTTTCCATGATAAGACTCTAGATCTTTCAATTAGTGATAACGTTAACTACCATGTTAACCTAGCGGCTTCCTAATGTTTCTAAGACTTTTTGGCAACTTTATATATCAAACAATAACATTCTATATTCTAAAGCGCTTGAGAACTATAGGATCTTACGTGAACCTAAACTTCCAGTTAAGTTAAATGTTGGATATCATACTTGGAAGACTCAGTACAATTTCTGAAATTCAGCGGGAGAAAAAAATGCGAGATTCAACAATTCGACGATTAGTAAAAAAGATTTTTCCACAGTTATGGCTAAAACACAAACTTATATCTCGCATTCCATCTACATGCATTAACTCCCCTAGTGAGATCGCAGTTCTGTCCAAGATAATATCGGAAACTGTGCTGGTATATTTACATACTTATCGACCAACGTTGAATGAATATCTGAATAGAAACATCCCTACAATGCCTCGATCGAGACAAAAATTCTGGTACCATATCTCCTTCCTCTGCTCTCAAGTCTGCTTAGTTAACGACAATATATTTGACTATTTTTTGACAACTTGTTCCATAACAGCAGAAGTGGCTTTGTTTTGTCATGCGATGAATTTCGACAACGTTCTTCCGTATGCCTCCATATTCTTCACTGCTTTCTTCGAAAAGGAACTTTCTCGTAGATTCTACAGTTCTGGAGGATGGCAAGGACTTAAAACATACATTGAAAATTCTTGCTATAATGAACTTTATGGCATAGTTAATGGATACGTTAAAAAAATTAATCATCCGACTGAACTGTTACCTATATTGATTACGTTAAAAAACGAACATTTTGCTGCAGAGAGACGGGAAAGACTGCTGTCACTCCAAACCATGAAAACGAGGGAAACTGAAGAAAATGCAAGTTTATTAGTCAATGCGGTTCTTCATTGGGACTTTAAAGAAGGTCAACGCATTTCGGGACGAAAACCTGTTCTTAAGCGAGGTGCTTACACAATATTCAAGAGGAACAAATTCGATGATTCTTTATTTGTGGAATGTGTTAATAAAACATCAACTAAGAGCAATGGAGATCTTTTGGACATGAACGACGATGAGTTTATTAACAGAACTATGCCTTATTCAGCTATGGAACATGCACCAGAATCTATATCAGATGCAACATTTTTCGATAGTAAACAAACAATTCAAAACGTCCAATGTATTCAAAGCGAGACTGGACTGAATTTAGAACATTTAAAATCAATAAAACGCGAAGAAACAAATTTACATAAGATTCAAAATGACACTAAAAACAATGTAAATAGTGAATTTAATCCTAATTCAGATGATTTACCTTATTATATATACTATATAAAGCCATCTTGTTTGCATTTAATTTCTCAAGAGAACATGAATCAACCAGAAGATTGCAATGCTATTCAATCATTCAAAAATATTATGGTAATAGAACAAGTTGAAAATTCAGCTAATCCAATGGTAGCAAGTAATCAATCTACTTTTCGCGCAACAGTTGAGCAAACTGTTAATGATGACAAACTTTGTGAATTCATGGAATCCCTTGAAGAATTAGGCATGGTTTGCTTAAATATGAGTAATCTGTCTAATCAAAATCCCAAATTTAAACTGATTCCAAACTTCGAAGAAATTTCCAAGAGATGTCGCCATTTTCTTAGCAAGCAATCATCTGATATGCAATGTATAATGCTGATACCAAAGAGTTCATTGGTGAATTCGTTTTTCATTTCACCAGATTCAGAAAAACATGAAGAAAAAGACACTCCAAAAAAAGACAAACCGAATTCAAAGCAACATTTTACTGAGATAAAAGATTCAGAAAATTTTGAAAAAGAATATGGAATTCTAAAAAAGCCAGGCTTACTGACAAAAACTGAAAATGCCGATTTGAAACAACTTATTACGGAGGAATATTTGTTAGAAAAAAATTGTGCAAACTTAGAAGACTTTTATAACGATGAAGGGACGATCGAAATACAAAATAATGTCTGCGTTAAATACAAAAAGAAAGTGGCCTTTCAGAACACACCTTCTGTGGCTTATTATCAATTGGATTCAACCGAACATATTCCTAGACCGCCTACATTAAACGAAAAGCAACAGTTTTATCAAGGTTGCTCACAAAATAGTGTTAAATCGTTAAAGACAGTGCACGAGGAAAGCTCTTCCGATACACCATTTAATGTTAAAGTTTTACAACGAATTCGTAAGATAAACCCATTTTTTGAAACCTTTTAGCTCTCAAACGAAAGTATTTTCAACTGATTAAGATGTTAAAATAAAATGCTGTTAAAGTTAACTAAAAAAATATTTTTTAATGTTACAGGTGTTAATAAACCTATGTTTCAAATTTAAGAAATTTCCATTTTAATAAGTGCATGTTTTTTAGTTTAGACATTTAATTTTTAGTCCGATATTTCATTTTTATTTCCTTACATGCATATTGCTATGCATATTGTACTTGTTAAAACAAAATTGAGAGATATTAGTTTTTTAGACAGCTTGTGTAACATTGGAAATATTATTAGTCCTTAAATCTCACAATAGCAAGTATATGATGTTATACACATAATAAAACATTATTCATTTTATTAAAACTTGAAACTCCTTTAATATCCTTATTACCTGGATAATATGGAGATGAACTCTTTCAATTCAAATTTTTCGCACTTTCAATGTGAATTGTTAAAATGATAATTGTATGCAAGACCTGAATTTAATGCTTGCAAAGATAATTTTTTCAAAGAAATAAGATGTGTCTACTGTAGAAATATGTTTACGTCAAACAGCAATAAAGCATTCTCTTGGTACCTGAAAAGGTTTCAGAAAATCTAAATCTGCCACTGCAAGTGATTTTTGTATCAAAAATCACTTGCTATGCTATTCAAAGTGTCATCATTATTTGGATTATAATAGCAAGTAAGCATAATTTTATCATGTTGTTTTGCAAATTTGTTTCATTAATTGTAATATTACTTTTAAACCGTTTAATTGTATTATACTTTGTGCATTAAATCGTTCTATCAACTATTATATTCAATGATTCATTCAATTGACTATTTGGTTCCTTATATTCATTCTATCGAATATTATATTCATTGATTCCTTCTATTGATTATTCAGTTCATTTTACTCATTCTGTCGAACATTATGTTCATTGATTGATTCTACCTGCTTGATTCTTTAGATAACAAAATAATTAACATTTTTTCATAATTGCAGTATGTTTTATTAACAATCTGCTTATTATTATATAAAATTATAACATGAAAATATACCGTATTTTCAATTAGTAGCACCTAGTATTTCTGAGCTGTTTGCCTATGTACTGATTTGAACATACAAAAACTTTGCTGATGTTAAAGCAAAGATATTATTTTCATTTTAACGTATTAGTGCCTAATAGGTAATATAAATGAAACCAACTTTGGCATTTTAACGGTTGACCTAATTAATCTGTATATTACCTAGATAATCTCCAATTTATCTGATTTCCGTTCTTTAGCGGTAATACATACAGTCAATCACAAAAATTCATGTAGTACCACAATTATAAAAATTTATAAGTTACAGTATGTTTATATTAAAATATAAATTGCTTTGATATATATATTAATGTTAAAAAAGAAACACTTCAAGCTGGTAAACGAAAACTTACTCATTTAAGAAAATCACATAACACAGAAATATACATACATTTGAAGGAAAATGAAAATTAGCATAACCTATGCAAATGAAAATAATTTAATATCGTGTAACTTGGCCTTTTGAATCAATATCGGTTCATAATCTCCAACAAATTAAAGCAATAATATTTCGTCTGTGCAAATTTAATTGCGTACTTAGACCCCCGATTGCAACAATCCCTTTTTAAGGAATATTTATCTTCCACACTGTATTTTCTAAGTCTTGTGATCAAATTTATCCCATTCGTTTTCGATGGGATTCAAATCCGGCAACTGAGGATGGTATGAAACAGTGCAAGTACCTTGAAGAGAACCGATTCTTTCACGATATTCGCGTGTTTTGAATTGTTATCATTATGAAAGATGCACTGGCTTCCAAGCTCTAAACTGTCCACAGATACCTGCTCGTTATCCAGCAATATATTCAGCTACTTGAAAAGATCCATCTTACATTCAAAGAAGTTTAATTTCCTAGAATCCACAGCTTACTTTGACTCTCCAAACCATGACTCCTCCACCACCATGCTTCACTTCTGGAGTGACATTTATGAGTTTCAAATCCTCCTTTCTGTGGCACCAAAATTTGCGACGTCTAACACTTCCGGAAACGTTGTTGTTGTTTCTTATCCACCTGGCCGACAGCAACATCTAGGCCAAATCAATGAGCCAGTATATTCTCAAACAATGAAAAACCGCTCCTGGACAATCAAAATTCTTAAACAGACGATCATGATAAAGGGTAAAAAATGCAGCTTCTTTTTGACCTTGACCTTGCTGCACAAAGACATAGGACACCCAAAGGGAGAAGTCTGATTTTACCCCACCCAGTTATACCCACGGGCATTAGGTGCCCATTTTAGTTTCCCTTTACAACATGCATGGATTACAGTGTGGCTATTCAAACCCGAACCCACAAGGGTACAAAAATATTGTATTTATTTTCATTCATAAAAATGACAGTTTTCCAAAAATCAAAATCCTTATGGATATATTTGATAGCAAAGTTCAGCCTTTTTCTTTTATTTTCTCTGAATTTAAGAAGATTTTTAGGCGAAATTCTGATATGAAATTCTTTAAATTATAGGATTCTTCTACTGTTTCCGCATCAACACTGTTACTACGTAGTTGTTGTTGCTGCTGAAACATATTCTGTTTAATGAGACGTGGACGGTTTCGAATTTGCTCTCACTTTCCTCATCTGTCGCCGCAACACATTCCGTTAA
Organism: Caerostris darwini; assembly: GCA_021605075.1. Taxonomy (NCBI): domain Eukaryota; kingdom Metazoa; phylum Arthropoda; class Arachnida; order Araneae; family Araneidae; genus Caerostris; species Caerostris darwini. The sequence continues at coordinate 40,842 of BPLQ01012275.1, forward strand.
TTCAGAAGAGTGAAGTTTCAAATTTAAACTCCTTTTTTTCCATCGCTGCTCAAGCATCTCAATCATTCAAAATTCTCGGTCGTCCGTTACGAAGTTTATTGAAATTATCTACAGTTTTTTCATAATTCCTTACAATAATTTGGATAGTATACCAATTTTTCCCAAATATTCTCCAACTGCCACACTGCGAGTTTTCATTTCAAATTCCAGTATCAAGTGCAGATGTTGTTTATGGCGCTGTTGCAAAATGGTTAAAAAGCTTAACAGGATCGTGCCAACATTTAGACCAGGAAATGTATACGCATTTTTAAAAAATCGAACAAATTGTACTTTTATTCAAAAACTGGAAATTCGCATAAAGCCACTACCTTTCAGGTGTCATCCCTGAGGTTATTCGCTTAAAATTGTAATGATAAAATGCAGGAGCAGCATAGCAGTATTCGAAAATTATACCAACGTAAAAAAAGAGTGATAAGTCACATATTTAAGGAAATCCAAAGTATCATCCGACCAACTCATGTCGGCTGTAGTTTTCACTCATCTCTAACAGATAAATATTTTAATAATTATTGTAGATCAAACTGAAGGTTATTTTTTTTACATCGATTCAGGAATACATATATGAATGGTGGTGTCTTGTCCATCTGAATTGGTACATGCAAGAAGGGATTACCATTGCTTCAAACGAGGTTGGACTTGATACTGTAATTAGTAAGCATTTTTATTTTTTTAAATTCTTTTTTCTAAATTATTATCTTTTTCTTAATTAATTTTATTCTTTTTTATTTAATTTTATTTGTTGTTGTTTCTTATCCCACTTTGTCGACAGCAACATCTAGACAAAATCAATGAACCCGGACGAGTCATGATGATAAAGTGCAAAAAATGCAGTTTCTTTTTGTTCTTGACCTTTTGGCACAAAGACATGGGGCACCCTTATATCCCGGGAACTGGGTACCAATTTTAGTCGCTTTGGATTGGCTACAATAGGGCTTTTCTAACCCGGACCCACATTTTATTTACTTGAAGCAACTTTTTAGTTTTTTATTTTAAAGAATTAAAATAATTATTAGATATTGCTTAAAATTAATTACGCAGACAATCCTAAATTCCAATAAGGGTTTATCCCTATTAGTACAAGATACGCTAGTTGCTCATGGGGAAATCGAACCCTACTCCTCGAACTTTATGGACTATGTATTTTTCATGCATAGCCCAGACATGGTAACTTTCAATTTGCCATAATATGTAGGAATAATATAATGTGTAGGAATCGAGCCCTCCCAATTCAGAAACCCGACATGCTATTTACCTAACTACTCCAAGTTAACATTCTAACTATTAATAATTAACAAATAATCAACGATTAATAACTTTTCTTTCGGCGATAATTACATGAAAATAGAAAATAATTTTGTCGTCAAAAATTGGACCGGTTCGATAAAAAAAATATTATTTTTTTTTAAATTGCTGTTTGATACCACTAATTTCTATCTGTAATCTGAACTTCAAAATATTTAATTTTTTTTATATATACTTTACAAATTCGTTTCTCCTGGTCTCAGGTCTATTTTGTTTTCGCATACACACCAGCTTAGCATCATTTTTAATACTCATTTGAAAAGAGCTGCCACCAATGGATGAGAATTAATAATATCAATTTTTATTAACATTCAAATAGTTGTGTACAGGTGTAGTAAATATTCGATTATAACGATACAGTGTACAGTTTTTCTCTCTCTCTCTCTCTTTGATTTCTATTTTGCATTTGATCTTTTCCAATTGCAATTCGTTGAAAATGTTCAAACTAGTTCTCAACAATAAGTTTAACTTCATCTCAAAACTCTATCCGTGTATATTATGCGATGCTTAAGACATTGAAAAAAGTTTTTCGTATTTTAAAATGTTTTATATTATTTTGTCAGCCTTGACATGAACTTTTAACACTATTTTTCTAACATGATGTATTGTACAGTTTGAAGTTTACTTTTGACAAAAAATTTTGGAAAAATCGCAGAACAGGCCGTTGGGATTTGGCGTCAAAAATTAATTTTCGCCGAAGGTCGCTAAGTAAAATGTTGCAACTGTAAGTGAAGTGAAGTGCAAACAATACAAGAAACCTGGATTACCATATTTGGCGATTTATCACTTAGTTGGCGTCATAAAAAAAGTCACATTCTAACGGCCCCTATTTTGCGATTTTGCCAAAATTTTGTATCATAATTATCACTTAAGAATTAAAAACACTCTCGACAGCATAAAAAAAAATATTTTTTTTAAAAAGTGACGTCCACAGATATTTTAAAAATAGTAAATAGAAAATTTAACTGGCATTTAATAATTTTTTTTAAAGCAAGTGACAAAATATTTTAATTTATAAAATGGCAATGATTCCTATTAATTTATATAATACAATGAAAAATTAATACGGTTCTTTTTAGGTTTAGAGGTTATTAACTAAATTTTAATGAAATGGAAAATTTAAAAACTCGTCTTTTTGCAGATGATTTATTTTTATATCTCTTTTATCAAACTAAATTAATTAAGAAATTACCATCGTCTCACAGATCTGCAGGAAACGAATTTAAAGAAGAAATTGGAAAAGCAGTTTTATATTTTGCACATTCTTATCATGATTTGCATAAAGAGTTTCTTAATAGTTTTCTTGAAGACATCATGAAATCCAAAGAAAATTTCATCAGATATCTTAAATTGTATTGCAGCGGCCACAAATGCAACCAACACATTTTTGATAAATTTTTGAACGTGTCTTCTTTATTGTATGAAATGGTTTTACTTTGTCGCAGTCAAGGTGACAATGGATTTATATTTTTCGCACCAATGTGTTGGGTTGAATTTTTCGAATTCGAATTGCGAAAGGAATTTTATTTAAAAGGAGGTTGGTCTGCGTTAAGAAATCATATAAAACTGAAAGGATATGATTCGAAATATGAAAATGTTGTGCCAAAAATTAATCATATGGCAATAACGCACAGAGAAAGCTCTGATGAAGATGACCAAAAAAACATACCAGGAGATGAAAACGCTTCGGAATTCAAACTATTATCCAAAAAAAATGAGCAAATATATTCACATGAAAAATTCAGTTCTGAAAGCGACCCGGGCGATTCAATCAAAAGAACTAAACATAACATCTTTTGAACGATCGCAATTTTTGATACTAATATGAGAAAAAGGAAATTGAAATAGACTGGAAAGATAAAACAGAAAAAGGCAATTTTTTAAATTTTGGTAAAGCTTAAATTTTTTTTTTTTTTTTTTAGTATATTACTATTTAAAAACATTCTATTCAACAACTTTTTTATGATTCTTTAAATCTGCATCATGAAGTTTTATTATCAAATTCTGATGAAATATTTGACATAACGAATCTTGTTATTTGATAAACGAAAGAAAATCTCAATTAATTATTATGACAACTTAAATTTAAACAATATTTTTTTAAATAGAAGTATGATTAGGAACTTAATGAACACTTAGTTTTAAGAAAATGTATCAATGAAATTTAAAAATAATTAATGATAACCCTCATTAAAAATTTCTAAAATTCATTAGTTTAATATCTTATTGCTTTTATACTGTAATGACTAAGAATATGCTGGATGGAATGCAATTTATCCCAAATATTTGGGGATTATTTGGTGCATTTATGCTGTAGGCAAACTTCATTATATGCACAATTTGCAAGAATGAAATCTAGCGCTTCACCTTTAAATTGATATCGTTAACAAGGGCGTGGATTAAATTGAATTCCATGCGAATTTTATTAACTGGGTGTGAATTGATGTATTCGATATTCTTTAGAAATGGTGGTATTTATTCATTTAATTTAACATTAAAAACACAAACCACTTTCTATTTCAAATTAGTATATATTAATAAAAAAATATAGCCAACATAAACTTTTGACCATGGTAGATCAGTGAGCTTTAAATCTGTTTTATTAAAGATAATTTCATGTACATACAGCTCTACCAAAGATAATGTGGAATGGTTAAACATCCTGTTTAACAGCGAAAACCGACAAACCAGTTACTTGGCAAGGGTAGATATCCGAATGCAGTGCACCGGTTACAGTTACTATTTTTGTATTACATAGTTTGACTTTTTCTCGCCTTCCTGACGCGTGACAACTTAGCGCCAAAAGCGATAACTGTAACCGGTGCACTCCTTTTGGACATCTCCCCCTTGTTAAGGGTGCTTATATATATGTGAAGCAAAGCTGATTTGAAAGAAGAAAGTATAACAGTTAACGTGAAAATTTTTTCCATCTAGTTTTCCTTTTAATATCATGTAATCTAAAATTTTAATTATTAAAAATTGGCATTTTTTTATTGCCGAAATGACATTTCCTACCCTATGACGTTGCTCTTTTTGAATCCGCTTGCCAATTTTCCTCACTATCAGTGTACGGGCAATACCGAACATACATAATCAACATGGAGAACTTTTAAATCTCTATAACGTACATTCGTCCAAAATATTTATCACCAGCACATATAACCCGGAAATATATGGCTTCAGAGAAAAAAAAAAATATTACCTTTATAATGAGTTTAGTTAGTAAAAATATTTTTTTTAGATTCACATCCGTTCAAGGCAGCATCACCTTCCCACTCTGACTATTCTTGATCTATTAGATTCATACCGATTTTCAGATATCTCCACATTTTCAATAAATGAACGTTGAATTGAATAGCTTTCTGCTTAGACGACATTGCACATTTAATAAAAAACAAGCAATATAAAAAAAAAATTTACAGTCAATTCCTACTTTTTTTTCCACTATATTGCAGAAAGTCCTTTATAAATAATTTTCATTCATTTTTTTAAGTTTATCTGGCGCCATCTATTGGTAGATATAGGCAACTTAAATCATTAATTAATTAAATTTAATTATTGAATTAATATTTGAAAAAACTGTATTAACATCCAGTGTCATCCACTACAAGTTCCAAAAAAATGTATTTGAACTTGAGTGGATGAATAAAAAGTGTTTTATGAACGATTGAAAATTTGAACAAGATATATATAGGGAGTGTAAGCTAATAGAAGGAATTGAAAAAAAAAAAAAGTGTGAGGTTCAACGAACAAATTTTCCCCAATCTCTTCCCCTCGCAATGAAATTTCATGGATGGCTATGAAATTTCAAACATCCGGGGATGGGGCAGTGAAGAATTCCGGTCAGGAGTCGAAAATTTACAGTACCACACCACTGCTTAATAAATAAGCATGAAAAATTCGAGAACCAAATTTTGCCGAATTGATATAAAATTAGGTAATTTTTTTTAACGAATGTTGATTCAAATTTCGATTTTTTTTTTTTTTCTGTTGATTTCGGTCAGGGCCAACCCCGCGGCCCGCCTTGAACATTTTTTCCGATACGTGAAATTTTCACACTCTTACAAAATATATTTATTTTATAATGGTCAATAATGAAAACCAATGTATTAAAAAAATACATTATTTGTGCATCCCTATATTCAAAAATTAACTGCCGAAATAATTTGTCTAATTTAGATTTAGACAAATACAAAATTTTTGAAATATATTCATCTCCCTTTCATGTTGAAATCGAGTCGACCTTACAATCTCTCCAAATGGAACTGGTTGATTTACAATATAATATTGAATTAAAACACATTTTTGAAACATGAGCATCAAAAATAGATTTTATAACACTTACGTCACAAAAGAGAAATTTTCCAATTTCAGAAATCTGACACAAAAAGTTGTTGCGGATTTTGGTTCAACTTACACTTGAGAATTGCTTTTTTTTTTCGAATGAAATTTACCAAACACAAAACATGCTGAAACACAACAGACGCTAACCTGCGACACCAATTACGATGTGCAAATGCCCAAATTAAGATCGATTCACAAAAGCTAAGTGAAAGAGTGAAGAAACAAATATCGCACAAGCAAAATAAATATTTTTAATGATCTCATTTCATTTATATTTATATATTTTTTTTAAATTTCATTTTTAGTGTTATATATTTCTTTACAATGTGCATTTAGTATTATTGTATTATTTAGGTTTACATGCAAGAATAATAGTAAACACAATAAAACATGTTTCAATTTTTCACTCCAAAAAAATGTCTACAGTGGATCTAAATCTAATATGAAGATATATAATTTTATATGCAGAACGTAGAGTTATGATGTATTTCCAAAATGGCCCGCAAGATCAATTGGGTTGGCCACCCCTGACCTAGGTTCTGCATTAGAAGTATCCCTACAAATTTTTGGTGAAATATAGATAAAATTTAAACCGTGCATAAGCGATTATATATATATATATATATATATATATATATATATATAAATCATTTTTAAACCAGATATTGAGTGTGATAAATAAACAAAAAAAATTTTAATAAGTTACCATCTTAAAATCATTCAGATTTCAGCAGAAAAAAATTCTCTTTTCACTCGTTAAAAAATCAAACAAGGAAAATAATTAAATTTTGATTTTGATGTCATATCATGCAGTAAAATATTGACGCACAGATAGAGAATATGAATAATAACTAATAAGTGCATTTTTAATAAACTGCCTGTAATTATATTTTATTGTGTGGCATATAATATAAGTTTAATTATATTAGTATTATTGAATTAAACAATTAATTTTGAGTATAAAACCCAAAATAATAATTCCCATTTAGAAATTTTAACTCATTCTACCAAAAAACAGAAAAAATATTCATTGCATTTTGATTTACTAGAATTGTCCCGTCAGAACTAAAATTCACCAAAACACAGAAAATTGATATTGGAGAAAGATATTAAAACTATTAAAAAAATTTAAAATCTAACAATTTTATAAAAAAAAAATAATAATAATAATAATAGTCCAATGAAACTTTAAAAGTGAAAGAATATTTTTTTTTTTTTCCTTTCTAATGCAGCTGGCAAACACATAGACCGGGACCTACAGTTTAAAGTGGATTCCGAACCACTACAAACATCCATTGCGCCGCCGGGACTCGAACCCGAAACCTGTGTACCGAGCGCCAGAGCGCTGGCCACTCGGCCATTCAGGCCCAAGGTGAAAGAATATGTAAACTAAAATTTACTAAATTCATTATAGATTTGAGTTTGGAATTTTCATTATGCATGAAGTAGACAGCATAAAAATTTAAAAAAAAAAAAATTTTCTTTTAAGCATTAGGTCAGTTATTTAATATAGAAATTCAACAAGAAATTCACACTAGAGATGGCCTTGTGAAATGTTAAGTGTGTTTAACAAGCAAAAATGAAACTAAGAATTGCATATTTTTAAAAGAGTATACGATAGTCATTATTGTAGGCAAATTGAGTTTGATCTGTAATTAGTAGATTAAAGTAATTAACAATAATTTTTAAAAATTTTCTTGAAAGACCCATTTCACCATCGATTTACAATATGAAGATCATTGTGAAATTATTACATAAGCACACCAGAAATATAATATTTAAAAAATGACGATATATATAGCGTGATGTGCCTAAAACTGTAATTAAAATAAATTAGTTAGCAGGACTGTGTTCACAGAAAATTAAATACATATTATATAACTGCTATTCTCAAAAGTATGAATATAAATTTTATATTCTACTTTAAATCATGCAATTAAAATAAATTCTTATAAATATGGTTTTAAAAATAAATTTATTTTGAACAGCATTTTTCAATACATAAAAACCAAAGAAGAAAACATGTTTATTCAATACCAACCAAAAAATTCAAGCAGTTTTTCAAAAAATTACTATAATGTAAATCATTAATATTTCATATCAACAATCAACATACAAATAAGTTGTTAATTAAAAATCATACAACAGGACATTTCTTTAATTACATATACAATTTATATTATCTACCTTAAATTTTAAACATTTTTAATTTTAAGCTGGATAAAAAGTAATTTTTTTATAGTTATTATTTTGCAAGCGTATTAGTTTTTTTAATGCCTGATCTCTCCATTACAATTTGATTTTTCATTAAGAATGATAATTTGTCTATTAATATAATTTAAAAGAGATTATAATTATTAAAAATTAATTAATATCATATGTTAATTAAATCCTATTATTTGCAAGACATTCCATTTTGCTAGCTTCATTTAAAAATAACTAAAGAAAATTAAACTAACAGATTGCCAACAAAGAAGTTCAAGGTTTATTTTAACATAAGTTAAGAAAACTAGCCTTGTAAACTTGCATACCTCACTCTTAAAACTACAGCTACAGAATCGCAAGGAAAAAAGCCTTTCTCAGTAACAACGAAAGAAATGAAATCTGAGGGAGTTACATCATACAAAATATTATACATCTGTAGCAAAGGCAGAGATTTCCAATTTTTAAGGCATCCATTTTTATTAAGGCGAGTTTCAATCAAATCTTCAGGTCTTCCAAGTTCATTGTGCACAAAAGAATCCGAGAGTGCTCTGTCACAGAATTTGTATGTCTCACAGCAAACAAAGATAGGAACACTGTAAGATGATGCAACTAATGCTATTTGCTTACATCCTAAACGAGACATTACAGAACCATTTAAGAGCAAAGCATGAGCACCCAATATTACTTTGGAAATATTTTTCATAACACAAGAAACTGCATGAATTGATGTATAGGAGCACTGTATTCCATGCTTCAAAAGACGACGCAGCATCTCCTGTCCTTCAAACTTAGGACCGTCATCAACCACTGTTACGCGAAAAGATTTATCTTGATCATGAGCTTTACAGAGCACATCCTTCACAAGAGACGAATAAGCAAAAACTAGTATGTTATCTCCATTTACTATTTTTGCAGAAGCCGAAATACAAATAGCTTCTTTAGCCAAAAGGATTTCTTCTCTTACAAAATTATTAATTGAGATGCAGAGATTTTTTTTGGCTTCTTCTTCAATCATATCTTTAGGAATGTGATTAATTTGATACTTTAAAAATCGCACAGCACTAGTAATGCTGGCAGACAGAGGTCTGCAACTATTTAAGAAATCTAAATACATTTTTAATTTTGATTCTAAATCTCTTGAAAACTCTTTATTTGGTGGTGTTTTATAATCTCTAACAACATCCCTAAAGGCAGCAAGAAAACCAACACAACGAGAATTGGATCCACACAGAATACCTTTGTTATAATGAAAACCCAATTCAATAATCGCAGGATGAATTTTCGAATTTACATTTTCCAAGAGCTCTGATACATCTTTGAATGGTGGAAGATGCGAGAAAATTTGGAATTTTCTAGTCACTTTTCCTGAAATAATTTTAGAGACACTTTTATTTTCGGTAGATTCATCTTTCTCCAATATATTTTTTTCAGGTGTTTTGTCTTTTTCTTTAGTTTCAGAAGATGTTTTTTCTTTTTCTTTAGTTTCTGAAGATGTTTTTTCTTTCTCTTTAATTTCTGAAGATGTCTTCACTGGTGCTTCAATATTCGATGCATTATTTTCATTCTTTTTAGCCAATTTAGCAGCTCTTTGGGCTTCTTGTTTGGCACGCCTTTCAGCTTTTAATTGTGCTTTACTAAGAGAAGAACCTTCAACATTATTAGTAATATTCTCTGTTTGATCTGAGGGATCATTTGATTTGATATCCTTTTTCATCAGTTCATTAACTTTCTGCACATTTGAATCCATATTTATGTTATCTATTTTCTCGGACGGTTTATTTTGATTTGATACAACAGGAAATATGCTAACTGATGGCTCTGGTAGAATTTTAGGATTCAGCAAAGCAATCCCTTTAGAGTCTTCAAACCTCTCTTTATTTCTGATCAAGACGGTAGGATTATTATTAGTGGTTGTAGTTTCAGAACTAGCAGCTGAATTATTATTATTGGAAAAACTTTCGTGAGTAACAACTAAAACGCAAGAATCAGTACCAACAGGCACTTTCACATAAGTAGGGGGTTTAGATGATATTTCACTAGATTCTGGGGTTGGTTCAGGGGGTAAACTGTTGTTGTCAACAGTATCCTTCTTTTTCTTCTTCTTCTTCTTTTTCTTTTTTTTAGATGTACTAGAACTAACACTTGCTTCAGGTTGTTCTTTTTGATCTGAAGAAATAGAAACCTTTTCTTTTGTCTTTGATAATTCTTTAACTGGATTGTCAGTATTTTTAGAAAGAGTCACACTAATTTCAGGATGATTTACTAACTCAATGTGATCCTCATTAAATTTAATGTAGTTATTATGATTATCAGCTTCACTGGAATTTGTTTCCTGCACAGCTTCTGTGGATATTTGTTTGGATTTCTTCTTCTTTTTCTTCTTCTTCTTGGATGATTCTTTTACAATTCCATTAGCATCAGCACTATGTGTTAAGGTTACTTCAACATCTTTAAAAACAGTTGTCATACCAACCTTCTGAGGTAAAATTTTATTAATACTAAATGCACCATTTTCAGTATTATTTTCACATATGCTTTTAGCCTCGGAAGAAGAGTTTACTTCTGTGGTTGGTTTCTTTCCTGATTTCTTTTTCTTTTTGTTCTTTTTTTTATGTTGAGTCTCAGACATAACAATCTGCTAACCAAGATGCCAGAAGAAATACGACCTGAAAAAAGAAGCAGTTTTTAGGAATAAAAGCAGATGAGGCAAAATAAAATATTAGAGGCAGATTTATTTACTATCAATAAAATTAACAACAAATTCAGCTGAAACGATTATTACACTTTTATTAACACAATATAGAAATAAATTATCCATGTGAGAAATTCGATATTCATATTCCATGTCACAGCAAATAAAATGCATTACTATTTTACAGTGTATCATTGTACTGTACAAGTCGGGAAACAAAAGATCTATGTAATATAGCTGGCATGTTATGTAAGCTTTCCCCAGGAATAAACACTGTATTAAATTTCTAAATAGGTAATATAAAAGAGATGAAGAGTAGCAGGGGATATTGTAATATGTTTCTATCAGATACATAACAAAAGATTATATAAAAGAAAAGAAAGAAAAATTTAAATATAAATAATTGTGAGGCAGTTGCTTATATTTCCACACATAGAAAATAATAATGTAACTTTTTGAACTTTATTAAGCATGTGTTAATATCAACATAACTATTACATTAACTATGATGAAAATTAGCAGTCAACTCCAATTAAAGAACGGAATAATGAAAAGATACTGAATCTCCACATTAGGTGATTTTAGATTGTTGAATGATGGTTCAATTCAGCTGTTCAAAAAAGATGGCACTTATTAACAGTTGATTTAACAGTAATTCACAACCTTGGTGCTGAGTGACAATAGAAGTAGATATAATTTAGCACTAGTTAAATTCACCATTTTAGAAAAGATATTACATCCTTTACATTTAATGCTTTGGAGAGAAAGGTTCATATTAGCATATCACCCAAAGTAAAGTTTAACTAAATTAAATTCAAACTTTTATTTGCCAGTGCTTTATTCTTTAAGTCTGGATAACCTTAGCATATATGAAATTTAAAACATTTCTTTTTCAATTCCACTTAATTTTAACATTTCTATCACTTATTAGTCATTTATTTATTTGTAAGATTGTTTGTGTTTTATTATTGTTCACAGTTCAAATTCATCAATTTTAATTAATTTTTTTCTGAGCGAAACTTGTTAAAGTAAAATATGTTAATAAAATTATTGGTCATCTCTCTTTATATATTAGCATTTTTATTATTAATTTAAATATAATCAAATACCAAATTAATGTAACAATATAGTAGCACAATTAAAAGAAAATTGAAATTTATCATAGCTACTTTGGAGGAAGAAAGATAGATCTCCATCAGCTAAAACTATTTAAACTTTAAGACTTTCAAACAATTTCTCACATTGTTTGCATGGATGTTTCTTAGGTTTTTTTTTACTTGGAACACAAGTCTAGAAAGTGGTATCTTTCTACATCTCAAGGAAGGCATTTTTTTTTCTCTAGTAGATATAATATATCAGCTCTCAGTGAAGCTTGGATAATGCTGAATCTAATATAAATCTGCCATTTTTATAGTTTAAACTTCAAAGTCATATACTCAGCAT